>NQII01004212.1:63153-88153 GCA_002778355.1 Clitarchus hookeri
AGAATTCCAGGGCCTCGCCTCGTGAGCACAGGACAGTAGAGGGGGCTAATCCCTAACGCTTGCAGACGAGAACTTCAGTGTAATATCGTCCCCCAACAAGAAATATTCTTCAGAATTCTGGTGCGGCATCGTGAGGTCTAAACTGACACAAGTAGATCTACCGAGCACGCCAGCGTGTTCCAAATCCGCCGAAAGTGCGTAAGCAATGAACAGTTTTCTGGGACAGCAACTGGGCCGGCAGTAAATTCTAATTATTTGTACTCTCTCGACGTTGCCGCGAGATTATTTTTATCGCGGGAATTATATCTTATCTCGAAGCACTATCAGTTGAGCTTAATGCAGCGTCGTCACTGCAAGTGGTTGGTTGTTTAGCAGCTTCGGCGCGCGCTGCAGGATAGCGGCGCGATGGCCTTGGGTCCAAATCCGCTCCGTCGTGAATCGACTCCTAACGATTTCAGGAGAAAGGAGGACATTCTCACCGCCGAGACCCGGGTTCTATTCCCTGGTTGATCCAAGTCCGAATAATTCACGTGTAGGGAAATGCGAAAGACATTACAGTACAGACAGACTGTAAATTTTCTCATAGTTATGCCCCATTACCCTCTCCTGTTCACATCTCCTTTGCTTTCCCACCCTGGGAGTTATCTCATTCATCCTATCATCGAGAGTTTACGGACACACTTCCAAATTTCTCATCACGAGGGCCGGCACTCCGATACGAGTCACCTCGCGTACGTAATTATATGCAACTGTAGTATTTAATTATTAGGCTAGTTTGAGTACCTTCCAAATCATTGCAAGTTGTGGCATACATGTAAGGTATCTGTATTTGCATACATCCATTACGTTTAACTGAACCACTGCATACGACAAAATTATATGTATGCACTCGGAATAGGACTCAGTTTACTGCTGTGTATTACACGTGTCAAACGCAATCTTTACAGATAATCGTATTGCAGAATGGAGATACGCATTTCAGACGGAGTTTAAAATGTAAGATAACTTAATTTAAGTAATAATGCGGTGCAATGTTATGTGGAATATTGCAAGTGCGATAACTATGCACAGGAAAACTAGGATTGAGTAATAAAACGCAGACTTGGGTAGATTTCAGTGGAAAGAGTTCTTCTTAGCAAAACTGCATTCATTTTCGTTTGAATCCCACAACTGAAATAGTCTACTAAGAGTAAAACAAATGGAAAGATTTGCATTTCTCGCTAAAGGCATCTCGCAAATGAAAAGTCATATAACAACAAACATTCAAATAACCCTTTTAGTTAATGCTGGCTTACTCTTAAAGTATTCCATTATTCTTCACGAAGTTTTTAATCTTTTCGGTTAGAAGTAAATCTTATTTCGGCTGTTTAAAACACGTCAATTTTTGTTAACAGTTTCACATATGATTGGCTTGCTTACGTTGCTGCAGTAATGAAGGTCACGTACTGTATAAAACATCTCTGACAGCACAAGTTTATCATGTTATCTCTACTAAAAAATCCTCGACTACAGAAGAAATGCCTTATTTATTAACTCTTTCCTCGCCGATTACAATTCTGAGAAAAAAAAATTTATATTAAGCGAAAATAGAATTCATGTACATGCAAAGAAAGCTTAAGTTGGTGATTTGTCGTCATGCGAACATGAATGAAAGCAAGGAGTTATGCTCTTTTCTGCTTACTTATAACAATACAATATCTCATTTTAGTTCTATATATGTACAAAATGTATTACAAACCAGTACTTACTCCAGCTTATCTACTTCATAATAAAAACAATAATAATAAAAGGTCATAACTGTACGTACAGTTCCTCGTGACACACTGGACCAATTAATACAGGCGGGTTCTTAATAGTGGCCAGCTAGCTAATCAGTCACGAGTAAAAATGCGAGGAGAACAAAACTATGTAACGCCGACCCAACAAAACTATTTTTGGCTTGTACGTTCACAACACAAACACACTAATAGCTACCACACGCCCTCTACAATGGCATTGTTGCCCCCTCTAATATTATCAAAGTAGATCACATCCGCCGGCAAAGTGTGCTGGCCATTAATCGCTGTTATAATATCCGAGAACAAAGCTCGTAAGATTATGCCATTAAGATAACATGCCTGTCGTTTCTAACGTCCTGAAGTACAGCCATACGAATACTTGGGTCGCCAGAACCTCTACTAAAAGAGATCAAATTATAAAAAAGTTTTCTTAAAAAAAAAAGTTAATATTTTAGTGTGGCATCTACTTCCTGATCAAGTCTTGATAGAGTTTAAGACGCGTCTTATTTCTGCTGAGAAATGTTGAGTTTAAATTTCATTCTTGAAGGAGACTATTTCTCACAGTACAAAAAGGGATAAAATTTACGTTCTGGGGAGAGTTTTAGGTCCAGGAATTGCATCACATGGGATTTTAAAAAATAATAAACGAACGTGGAGCAGACATTTGTGTATCACTGCGATATCCTCAAATTTCAGCTCCAGGTTGAAAATTTTTAATATGGGTGCCACTATCTTTTGAATATAGATATAACAAAGTAAGTTTATTTTATGCCAACAGCTCTAGACAGTAAAACGTGGAACTTAATTACATGAATTCTGGGAGACAGCAATTAACAAGAAATTTCCATGATAATAATTTAGATAATAATTCGTAAAATTTGAAAAACTTCTAATGACTTAAAAAATTGTGCATTAATAGAATAACTCACTCACGTGAAATTGACTCTAAGGAATTATCTTATATTTCAGCCATTTCAAGAACGGCAACTTTTTTCTAACAATACGGAAGACATGCCATCACTGCACTGCAAACCAAGAAAAAAAACCTCTTTTGGTCCTATAGAATACCGCTCGAGTATGATGCACAGAGAAATCGGGACAAAAATTTTGAAAGTAAAACCTCCTTAGTGACTTAAGAGAGCGAGGTCCCAGATGGCGTCACGTCACAGCGGCATCAAAAAGATGATGCTACTGCCTAAATACATGTGCTGGCATAAAGCACGACTGCGTGTTGAGTCAGGTGCCCCACCCTTTCCTGGTTTTAATGCATTAACAGTATATAGGTTTAGCAGATACGACGCTAGGTATCTGGGATCGGATCTGCGGATCTGACCGATACCTTGGATTGTCAGCATGCTGGATGACTTTGACCTTTGACTGCCATCTTGTATTAGGTCATCATAGCTATATTGGATTTCATTATCACCACCATTTTAGAATATGTCATCGCTGCGATCTTGTTTCCACCACCATATTGTATTGTCATCGCCGCCATCTTGTATTACATTATCGTCGGCATCGTGTTTCATGATTACTCACCTTTATTTCACGCTCTATCATTCCACCTTGATGTCGTCCATCTTGGATTCCAGTTTTAGTCACTATTTCATCTCATACTCTGTCATTCATTTTCACCACAGTCGCCTTTGCCTAACCCTGCCATCTTGACATATGCTCTGTCATTCCACATTGATTTAATAACTTGCTGATTACCCTCGAACTACCATCTTGGATTACATCACTTTCATTCCACATTCGTTCCACTTATCAAACAAACCATCACATAACCCAACCACACTGTAGGACTTAACCATTCGTGTAGAACTTATTTTTTCGCCACTTTTATACCATCTCATCTAGGAACTCATTCATAGTGTGCAAGCATGTTTTGTATATCTCGTTAAGGACTGTTGCATCTAATGCCATTTAAGAAAAAAGTTATGATGGGTTTTAAAATATTAAAGAGAAAAAATATTTTGTTTAAAAAAAATATTTATTCACAAACATGTACAAGTATGCGAGTTTTCATTCTTGATCTGTTTTTGTTGTTTCTTCTTTGATTAGTTCCCGGACACTCTCCATGACGATGCTGTGATGCTCCCCAAGATGTCTGATGATACATTCTTGATGTCCTCGAAGGAGTCGCATGATATCTCCAACACTCTCCACAACCATGTCATAATGTTTATCTGCATTATACTCTTCACTGCAGTCTTTTGATGCTATAGGTGGCGATCCCACAGCATTATTGCTCCAAAGTTGAGGACTCTATACTCCATTGCAGGGAGATGAACCTTTCGAGCTGGATGTAAGCAGCACTTCCGGGCATGATTCAGTTTCCGGAGAGGAAGGATTTTTACTTGTCGAGCTGGCCATCTCCTCACCGCTGAGAATGAAGGGAATGCGGAGTGGTGTGCAGAGTGTGCGGAGAGGTGTGCGTTTGCGGTTGCAGAAAATGAGCACTGCGTGATTTAGAATGTATTTCAAAATATCACTCCTTGTAAACTGTCGCTGGCATAATTTGCATTTAAATGACATTCTGGAAGTTTTCATCCCACAGGTCGTAGATTCATGTCACAACACATCGTGCAAGTCTGTAAAAACTTTCCCGCAGAAGCGACACCTTGAAAATGTAACTTTCTTAGAGTTAACAAATTTCATCCTATCACAGGAGATGTTCACTCTTTCGAGGTCTGTAAGCGACCGACTGAAAATCTATAACAGCATATGTTAATATGAGATAAGATCAGCTGCCGAGCAACTCGTCACAGATTTTATTCCTTCACAGTCTGTACGAGACTGACTAGAATGTAGACAAGTGCATGACATTACATGTTTTAGTTTACTTGGCAATATTTATAATACCCATTTAAAAAGTCAGCAAGGTAACTATCATTATATGTTTAAAGTAGAAGTCGCATATTATTCTAGGCTCAATATGTTGTGATGCCTCGCAGAGGTAATATCGGGTATGGATTCGTGAATAAGATTACAAACAACTTGCCATTCGAACTGCACATACCAGGCTACAAATACTGTGGGCCAGGAACAAAGCTAAAAAAACGACTGGCACATGGAAACCATGGTATTAACACTTTGGACGAGACCTGCAAGGAGCACGACATAGCCTATGCCAGCAGTAATAACCTGCAAGACACACTGCTGACTAAATTATAGCTAGCTAACAAGGCAAAGAAAATCGTGAAATCACAACACACTAAGTTTGGCGAACGAGACTGGCTGCTTGGGATGTATCCAAGATCATGAAAACCAAAGTCAAGAGAGGTATGGGTATACGAACAAAGTGCAGCAAATCATCTCCAACTACCATGCGAATGGCACAGAAGAAAAGAACAAAGTGCAGCAAATCTACAAGTAAAAGGAAGACTCTGAGAAAAACCTCAAAGAATGTTAGCAGTTTCCTGCCTTTAATCCTGCCGGCACTAGGAGCTCTTGGTGGCCTGATTGGCGGAGCAAGCAGTATTGCCAGGGCAGTGAACACTGCCAAAAACCAAAGATAACTGTTGGAAGAAGATATTCGTCACAACCACATGTTGGAAGCAATTGCCAGTGGTTCAAAAAATGAAAATAAATCCTGCACCTACGACCATATGCAGTAGGTGGAGGGCAAAGCAATGAAGATAGAAAAAAAGAAACAAAATGAAGAAATCATAAAGTCATTACCCAATCGACAACTTAAACATTGATTAAGAAAAGTTTGCATGCAAACTGCATTCTGTATTTCAGAGTAGTAAATATACGTGATGCTTTGCCCCACCAACTCAAAACTAATGAATCAGCAAATAAATATAGACAATAGTCGAGGGCATGGAACAAACTGGGCATATGCAATACTTCGCGACAGCTGAACCTCCATTCACCAAACTGCAACAACATCCGCCTGTCAGCCTATGACTGAGAATGCGACAGTTCCAGAAGCAGCAGTTACAGTCTGCGGGTCTTCCATGCCTAACCTCAATGAAGACTGTATAAATGTTATACCAGCAAACAGTAATGGAGCTGTAATAAACTCATATACCTGAAGCAAGCATAAAGAATGTGCTGAGAAAAATATTAAATGATGTACTAAAGTAAGTTATGTAATAATGTACATAAATTATTTTTTGTGAAAACCAAATTCTTTTATTTCAAAATACCGCCCCTGTGTCATATATTTTTAAACTAATAATCAATGTATATTCGAATCTGGCATGCATATGGGTGTCATGAAAAAAGTTTTAACTAGCAAAACAAACCATAAATGTAAAATGTAAATAAAAAATTGAATCAAAATTAAAAAAGTGGTATACAAATAAAACATATATACACACTGGAGAGCCAAAAAAAACTGGTATAGGCGTACGTATGCAAATAACAGAGGTATCGAACCAATCAGAGTAACGCGATGCAGTTGGCAGCGCGTATATAAGTCAACAAGTGCCTGGCAAAGTTCCTAGATCGGTTACTGCTGCTACAATGGCAGGTTATCAAGATTTAAGTGAGTTAGGACGTGGTGTTATAGTCGGCGCACGAGAGATGGGACATAGAATCTCCGACTGTTGATGACTGGAAACACGTTGCCTGGTTTGACGAGTCTCGTTTCCAATTGTATCAGGCGGATGGACGTGTACGGATATGGAGACATCCTCATGAATCCATGGACCCTACATGTCAACAGGGGACTGTTCAACCTGGTGGAGGCTCTATCATGGTATGGGTCGTGTGCAATTGGCGTGAAATGGGACCCCTGACACTTATAGATACGACTCTGATAGGTGACAGATATGTAAGCATCCTGTCCGATCACCTACACCCATTCATGTCCATTGTACATTCCGACGGACGTGGACAATTCCAGCAGTTCAATGAGACACCCCACACGTCGAGAGTTGCTACCGAGTGGCTGCAGGAACACTCTTCTGACTTTAGACACTTCCATTGACCACCTAAATCACCAGACATGAACGTTATTGAGAATGTCTAGGATGCCTTGCAACGTGCTGTTCAGAAGAGATCCACAACGCCTCGCAATCCTATGGATTTGTGGACTGCCCTGCAGGATTCATGGTGTTTAATGCCTCCTGCATACCTTCAGACATTAGTCGAGTCCATAGCACGTCGTCTTGCGGCACTTCTGCGTGCTCGCGGGGGCCCTATACGATATTAGGCAAGTGTACCAGTTTTTTTGGCTCTTTGGTGTATAAGGAAATGAGAAAATGGTATATAAAAGTTTCATCGATCATCATGGACACTGGTGAAACTTCAGAGGTAAGTGTTGTGTCGCCATTAGTGTCACAGTGCGAGTTTTGCAGTACGACTTCTACTTATTGGAATAACATGCTGAGACATGAAAGAAATTGCAAGTTAAATCCATGTGGAGAAGAGTGTCTGATTTGTGAGAAATTTGGTAAATTTATTAACAGAAAAGATAAAATGACAAGATATATACATACTTTTACTTTTACTGTAAAGATAGCATCTACCACCAGCTGCAAGTTCTGTTATTAGCAATTCACTAAACTGTGTCATGCACGAAGGCATGAAGCAGGGTGTCAGTTCAACCCTCAAAATGTTTTATTAAAGTGTCATAACTGCAGTACTCAGTTTGCTCGCTGCGACAACTTGACGATGGATCTAAAAATTTGCAGAGAAAGTAAGCTGGCCTGCTACAAAGAACATTTGTGTACACGCACAAGATGCAGTAAGACTGCCACCAGACCGTCCGAAAATCGTAGCAGGGTCTGGGATGCCAACAAACTTCGGGTTCGTTGAGGTGGAAACAGCTTTCCATGGAAATTTAAAGACATATGTGATCGAGAACACCTGCAGAAAGGCATGTTATATATGTACTTATCTCGAAGAAGTGAAGGGAAATATAACTGGAAATCTAGAACGTGAATTACAAATCCAAGGGGCTATTAAATTTTACCCATGGCTTGACTGTGATTATGGCAAGCCTGAGCCCCATGAAAATGAAGAACAAAGAGCATTCAAAACCAAAAATATTCCTATCTATAATAGTGACGATAAAGAAGAAGCTGTGGATGCCTGCATACATAATTTGTCGCAAGAGGAAGAAGAATATATGGGCAAAGGATCTGGTTGGATGCTTACAGCCATCAAGAGACTCCAATTACAAATAAATAAGCTTGATCTTCTGCATGCCTCTTCATATATTGATCTACCAGATACCATCAAGAGAAGAGAAGCTGTAATGAACCCACAAAATCTGCAAGATCATGAATTCTTCAAGTGGGCGATCCTAGCCAGATTCGTCGACAGAGACCATGTGAATTGTGTCGAGAGATGATATCACTAGTTGGAGAAGAAGTTCGACTTTGACGGAATCAAGTTCGCAATGCCTCAAGTAGTTTAAGTTATTTGAGAAGAAGAATCCAGGAGTGAGAATAAATTTGTACAGTTCAAATGAAGAAAAGAACATTGTTACTGTGAGAGTGGTAGGAGAGGAAAAAAATGAGCATTATGACAACCTCATTACCAATGAAGAGAACTCGCATATGTACAACAAGAACTTTTCTCGCCTGGTGAGACCACATATAACTGTACATGGCCACAATTTATGTCTGCAAACGATGCTTCCGCCATTATGACATCCAGCTGAGAGTAACTAGTAAATATAGTGAAGAGAAGCTAGAAGAGAGCAAGAAATATTGCTCTCCACATGCACCTGCAAGAATTGAAATGCCAGCTCCAGAGAAGAATGGACAGTCTCCTGTGCTGAAATTCAAGAATTATCACAATATGACCAAGCTTCCTATTGTTATTTATACGGATTTTGAAGCCTTGCTTCTACCTGTTCATACTTGTCAGCCAGAACCTTCCACATCATATACTGAAGCCTAACAGAGACATGAGCCATACAGCTATGGCTTTTATGTTAAGATCGACAATGATGATGTGCCAGCAGTAAAACCCACCAACCTTCCTAAAAGAGCCAGTGAAATATAATGGAAGAGATGCATCCACGCAATTTTATGTCCGACATTGTCGACATCGACAAAAAGGTTCATGGCATTTACAGTGTGAGCGAGTCAATGAAACAGTTTACATCGCAAGAAGAGACTGACTAATTGCAAGTAAGAACATGCCTTTACTGCTCCACTGCGTTTACAGTGAAGAACAGAAAAGTGCATGACCACGACCATCTTACTGTCAATTATATTGCACCTGCATGCAACGAATGCAATAAACTGCGACCAAAGAAGCTGCCAGTACTGTTTCATAATTTTGGCTATGACACCCACTTTATCATCAAAGAACTTGCCTAAGATTCCAAAGATATCTTCATGGTATCACATTCTGAAGAAACGTTAATAACATTCAGCAAGAATATCAAAGATGGCTTTACCGTACAGTTTATAGATCATTTTCGTTTTATGTCTGCAAGTCTCGCAAGCCTGACGAAGAACCTACCTTCCTCTTAAGTTTTATACACTGCAGAAGTTTTACACTGAAGAAGATATGGAGCTGGTTACGAGGAAGGGTGTTTTCCCTCACCATTACATCGATTCGCGGGCGAAGCTGAAGGAGACGCAACTGCAATCAAATGAAGACTTCTACAACAGACTCACTGGCTCTCACGTCACCTACGAATACCACTCCCTCGTGCAAAGAATGCGTGGAAGAGATTTGGATGCAAGACAATGGAAGAATATTCAGACTTATTATATTAAACAACTCGTTATTACTATGAACCAGAAATTATGACGCGAAAACAAAGAACTTCCGCAGAAGGGGTGAAACCGAGCCTTAACATCCGAGCTAATACAATGACATTATGAAAACATTCGAGAATCCGCTCCTTAAGTGAGTTGTAAATACGTCGGTGCTATACGCTTTATTATTGAGCACATTCGAAAATCAACACATTCTCGTTACTATAGGCTGTTAGCGGTACAGTGAACACTTTTGAGGAGCTAGTTACTTTTTCCTATCCACCATTTGTATCCTTCCGCCACTTTTTATAATAAATACTGCCATGTAAGTAATAAACACAGTGTATATATATATAAATAAATAGATATATTAAGGGACTGGAAAGTTAACGTCTAGTGCTACAATAAAATATATTTATTGACTATAATTCGAAATGAGACTGCTTCAAAAAGTGCTCACTTTACCGTAAATAGCTTGTAATGAAAGAATTACAGCGTGAGAAAACTGGGCGCAGTCGTAGCAGCGCGCACTGCCGGCGGGGACGATCGATGTTCGGCGGGCATCCCGCGCGCTGGCCTAGCAAATGTCAGAGGTAACCGATGTGCGGGGGCCGCTTCCGGGGTTCCTTGCGCGGGACCGCGCCGCCCGGGGAGCTGCCCGCTGAACCGTGCTTCCCTTCAGGCGTCGCCGCTCTGCCGTGTTTGCATCCGCCGACATTACCAGAGCGATTCCAATATAGCCTTCGACGGCGCCACTGCGAAAGTACCGCCGATCTGTTGTACAAAGTAGCGTGTTCCGGTGCCAGTCGCAGCTTCACGCGTGTATCAAATGCGCTTTCACCGTTGTGACAGCTGCGCACCATTGTCGCATACGCACCAAGAGACCCTACAATGTTAAATGCATACAAGTGTTATTTACCTCGAAATAATATGCAGGTAGAAAGAAAAAAACTCTTCCGATAAAATCTCCTACATCACACAAGCATGCCGCATACACCATAGAAACGCGTGTTCACCGAATGAAGTACTAGAGAAAATAATTTTTTCCTTTCATAGACGTGCGAGTTAGAAACACGAAAGGGTTGGTATATTTTAAAAAAATGCGTGGACTTCGACTGTATCGCCCTTTTCAACAATAGGCTATTCACGGTGAAGTGAGCACTTTTGAAAGTTCTCTCATTTGGAATAATAGTCAATAAATAAGCCGGTTGTCCAATAAGCCTTTCCCTCGTTACAAAAGTCAACTACACAAAAAGTACAAATGTTATCACGGTGCAATTTTTAAAGAAACGTACGGTAACTTACGAAGTTTTTAGCCATGCTAGAAATCATCTACATGTGCTCCATTGGTTGCACAAAGAACATCTAAGCGGTATTCAATTTCTCGCCATGTGTTGCTCAGCATATCTTCGGAAACAGACGCGATTGCATGTTATCCTCCCAATCAATGTCCTGACATCGGGCACATGTGTAGTATAGACCTTGAGTAACATAACCCCAGAAGAAAAAATCGAGTGGCGTAATGTCCAGTGATCTTTGTGGCGGACCATCGCGTCCAATCCAACGATCGGGAAATGCTGCATTCAGAAATGCACGAACAGTTAATCCCCAGTGTGGCGGTGCACCATCTTGTTGGAACACCACCCAAGGTTGAAACTCTTCTAGCTCAGGTGCTGCACACAGTTCTAACATGTCTAGGTACACGTTGGCTGTTTTTGTGGCCTCAGCAAAAAATAAGGGTCCAATGACTTATGCATGAGGCCGGACCAAACATTCACTTTCGGGTTATCCCTCTCGTGTTCAATAACGGCACGAGGTTGTTCGATCCCCTTATACGCACATTGTGCTTATTCACTTTGCCGGAGGTGTGAAACGTTGCCTCATCTGAGAAGTCACACACGTTGCAGATACGCATTATAGTCATCAAAGCGACGCAACATCTCAGTTGCAAAAGCACTGCGTTGAGGACGGTCAGTCGGTCGGTCGGTCGGTCGGTCGGTCGGTCGGTCGGTTTGCATGATTTGAACTCTATACGCATACAAATGAAATCTTTTGTGCAAGATTTTGTGCACAGTTGAACGTGGGATGTCAAGTTCACGCGAAGCACGACGTGTTTATTTGGAGGGGCTTTGCTGAAATGCTTCCCGCACTTTGTCAACAATCTCTTCATTTGACAGATGGGCGACCCGTTCGTGTACGGGGCCCCACACTCCCCGCCTCTTTAAACGTAGCATACCAAGGTGTTAAACTTTCATGATCAGGCGGTGGTCGTCCATACTGTCTTCGGAAGTTGCGCTGAACAGTCGACGGTGACCTGGTCTCGTGATATCTTACAACACATTGGGCCTTTTCCTGCTTTGAAGACACAGCGCCTCTTCTCATTCAGCTAGCACCTGGCACATACCTGAATTAAAATGTTATAATATATTGCACATTTTGATTAACATATCACTTTGATAACTTTTGTAGTTTTTGTATTAATAATTTTTGTAATAAGGGAAATACTTTATGGAAATCCTGTATTTTATTGTACTCTAAGAGTTAGTTAACTTCCGGGTGCGGTGGAATATAAACACTGTGTTTATTACTTGCATAGCAATATTTATTTTAAAAAAATGTTTAAAATAAAAAATGGCCGAAAGGAAAAAGTAACTAGGGCCACAAAAGTGCCCACTTCACCGTTAACAGCTTATAAAACTAAATTCTTACAAGCAAGGAGTGCTGCTGAGTGCATACACAAGCCGTGTATTAACTCGATTTCCTACCAGAAATTGTCTGCACAGTATCATCCTCAAATATGCTCGCTGGAACCTATCATTAGATGACATGTTTGATATACTTACGATATCGCCAATTTTAATATTACTTGTGATAACCCACTTTGCAGTAATTTGCGGTTTCATCAATATTGAAGACTTATCACCATCAATTTAATATGATATACTATAGCGTTATATTGCATCAACAAGATCAGCATTTTTCAAAATTTTATTGAAAAGCGATATGGCACAGGCTGTACACGCCAGCCTTGCTCACCCACTGTCCCGAAATAACTACAATTCGTATAGAAAATTTTCGACAATTTTACAATTTATAAAGGGAGTAATTGTAGTATAAAATCTCACTATCTTTAAATAAATTAAGATCAATAAAACTAAATTATTTAAATGCCAACAAGTTACATTTTAAAAAGATGCACAGATGAACTGATAGAGATTAAGATGAACGTCTGCGCATTCAATGTTAGTAGCAAATTTTCTCCCTTATAAAAAAAACAATTTGAATACAGCTAATTTTCTAGTTTTCTGTAATATGCTTGATATGGTAGAAATACAACACATCCTATGATCCACGCCACATTTCAAATAACGAATTATGTAATAGCTACGATAAGTAATTCTATAGATTTTGAAAGATTTTCAGCACTTTCTAAACTTTATATTAATGGATTTTGTTGGCTAAACAGCATTTATATGGAAATACAGAAATATCCCGATAATATATACGTGCATGTATGTATAAATGCACACACACCAACATTTATATTAAATTTAGCCCTATGAATGGATGTTACGTTTCGCCCAGGCTGGTAAAAACCTATGTATAACAAACAAAAAATTCCCTCGAAAATGTGAGCACAACTGGATACCACGCGGGCTGACGCAAGTTACGTAGCTCATTTAATGTCACTTTCTCCAAAGATCTTGTGAAAAACCTGCATTTCACATAAAAAAGTTTTCTTTGTAAAAAGATACGCGGTTTTCTTGCTTGAGGTATAAATATGTTGCCTTGTTCCGACGGAAAAAGGCACAGAAAATAATGCATACTGTTTATATTAAGTTTATTCGGAATGTTATTTTTTTTCTGACTCAATACTTGCCACATTTTAGCACAAGAGTTTTTTCTTTGCTGTAACGCAATCTTGGTCTCATGACTATTGTAATTATCTTTACCGTCAAGCATGTCACTCCACTTTTGTTACCATATTTAACACATTTCGTGTAAGNATGACTATTGTAATTATCTTTACCGTCAAGCATGTCACTCCACTTTTGTTACCATATTTAACACATTTCGTGTAAGAGCCAACTCCGCTCGACAGAAAGAAAAAAATGGGCATAGTGCTAGCGGGAACCGGAAGGAAGGCGAAGGATGTAATGAGCGTATCTCCTCGTTCCCCCTCCCCAACGCCACACGGCCAAGCATAGACCAGTAATAAACATGTATTAAATTGCAGTGGCAAATGCAATGATGATTTCCTAATGGGAGTGAGTTTTTGGCAACCTGAAAGATGAAAACGGTACTCAATATCGTAGCCAATGTGCCAAGTTTGGCTACGACCAAATAATGCAGACCAGACGGTGTGTTCAGCTCTGGTAGCTACGAATACGCCAGAAATAGACACGCAAACAGAACGAGACTGTCAGCTGAGTGAAATACAAGCACACTAGAATAGAATTTTATGTCAGTTTTCCTATATAGCTCCTATAATAAATGTAAGCCAGTGAATCGAATGTGTGTCCTCAGTAACTTCAAGTTTTCCTCTGATTAAAGCCGTTCGCAGTTCGAGCACTTTTGGAAGCACTGCTTACGATATATTTTTATTTTCTCATTTCGTAGTTTTCTGATATATCTAAACTTAAGATTGAAACAAGTCTAATTACTATGCATGCGATGCCACATCCCCCCCCAAAAAGGAGGGGGGTTAATTACTAAAATGTAAATTCATATTCCGATGTGCATAAAACAATGAAACATATACTTCAGCGGTCGTTTATTTAAACATTACTTTGGCAAGAAAACTTCAAGTGGTAACTACTTTTCATTGATTCGCTGCAAACTTAACTAGGGGCTTGCATGCTAACCAACCTGTAACACGTGTAGTTACGGAAATAATTTTTTTTTCAAAGGTTTGTTTTAAAAATGCTCACTTCATCATGAACAGCATATATCAGCAGAAAATAACCACAACCGTTCGGTCCCGCTCGAGTTGAGAAATTTGAGCGGCTCTTAACGAGATTTTGGGAGCCAATGAGGGTGAAATGAAGTGAGAATGGAGCAGTGCCGGAATGCAAGGGCGGGAGAAACGGGAGATCGCCGAGAAAACCCGCCAGCCACCAGAAACGTCAGCATCGTCAGCATCGTTCTCCATTCGCCAGTGCTGTACATTCAGAATTGCCACAATTTTCTTACGACATGGCGCAACAAATCCGGGGTGCCAGGTAGCCATCGCCCCTAGAATTAACGAGCGGCGCCTCACATGCCACAAACTTCCTATCATTTGGCAAAAAAATGTGCTTACAAGAAGGCATTTTAAGATGAAACCATAGCAATCCTAATTTTAATGATCGCATTTAAATAAAAATATTACACCTACAATAAAATATTAGTTTGAAAATAGCTGTGTTTTAATTACACAATAGTTTTCCTGGACATGGTTCCAGGTACTACATAAAAACCACTTCAAAGTGCCTCTTTTAATGAAAATTTCTCACGAAAAGAAACCTCTATTAACTCGAGACTCGAAACAAAGTGGCGTAAACACACATTTAGATAGCTTGCAATAGTGTAACGAAATGAGCGAGCGTTAATTGTAATAAAGGCAAGTAATAGATAACTCGTATTACAGATGTACTAGAGCTCCGTGCATCCCGTAGCGAAGTCAACACAACCGAATTCGTAATTTGGTTGGGACTTAGATTAGTGTTCCTTATATGTAAGTTCCCCTGTAACAAACTTCTTTGATTGACCCTAAAAATGGACCGTTACGACGAAGTGTTATAATTATGATTTTTTTTCTAAATTATCCAAAATTATGCAATAAAATAAAATAATGAAACCAACTCTAAAGATATACCTACGCAAAGCAGCAGAAGGCGTACTACTATAATGAGTAAGGTTAAAGGGCCCGCCAACCTAGCGTTTGGACTACGTTGCTGAGGTTAAAATAGGTTTACATGTTTTTTCACGATATTATTAAACGTGCGTCCAATGTGCTAGTCTAGGAAAAGAACACACACTTCAGACGAGGCCAGTTGAGTGCTTTCAAGCCGTTACGCACATTAGAAACACTGTTTCAGAGCATCCAAAAACGCTAAAAACTGGCTTTATTCAAAGCGCTGTATCTTAAAATATATGCGTCGCATACATAACAAAAATACTCCAGTGCACAGCATTGAACCTTGCCACTTTCACTAATAGGATTGCAGGGTCATCGCTTGGTAAACGCAGCACGACTAGAACACTGCACGCTAATCCATAGCCTTGCGCTTAGCGGTGACAGCAAATTTCGATGCACGTAACAGTGTAGCCACTTACAGCTCCCGCGCTTCCCAGCCTTACACGCGGTAAACGGCTCCAGGTAGACGGACCCCTTAAGCAGAGGTTACAGGGCGTATACCTTCCACTACAGCATTGTCACTCGCTACAATGCTGGAGCGGCTCCGTCAGGAATCGAACCCGGGACACGCTTAAGGAAAGCTTGCTACCTAACCGCTCAGTCACTAGAACTCCTCTCCTCCGACATCACTTATGCAAGAAAAAAGGAATTACCATCTCTGGCGTTTTGTCATATCGCAAGAAGTAATCGATGTATTCGCGGAAACCTACGTACAAGGAACTTCGTCCTAAAACCGGTGGTTCTAAGGGCTTAAAATTATCGTTTCGCAGAAACGCACCTCGTTATTCAAGATGTTCAACTGCGAACAACCAAGAACTTCTTTCCTGTAAGTGTACTACACTAAATAATGACTGGATACCCTGGAATTTCGTGAGTTCAGTCGGTGTTAGGATATAATTTAAGCACTTACTTTCTTGTTACTTATGTAAGTGGGCCACTGTTTTCAAGACATGCCCTCCAGGACTGTAAACCTGTAATACACACATCTAGAGTAAATCACGTGCAGCCTAGACAAGAGGACAAAGTGCTCATCATAAAGACACCGCCTAATGAACAAAGAATAGCACCTGGGATGTATACAGAACTGACAAGTTTAGTCTAGCCGTTAAATAACCAAGACATATCCTAACTACACGTAAAAAGAATATGTGCAAACGAAACTTAGGTCCTACAGAATAATCTAGCGAAAGTATTTATATTTGAATGTCAAACTGATGTATTCTCTGTTTTGGAACTGGGGAGCTGATTCGGACATTTCACTCTGTAAAATTATTCTCGCTGAATATTCTTATTACTACGGTAAAGCAGCGTAACGACAGTATTCAGCGCCCGGGGCGAGGGCATTCACTGCGAGTTTCTACCATGTAAGACCATAAACGAGATAGCCTGATTTTAGTGTTCTGCGTACGTTCCCAGACACTAGCTCAATTTCCTAGTAGTACTGTCAGAATGCCGTGATATAGGCTGTTAACCGTAAACTGAGCACTTTTGAAAGCCCTGCTCAAGATCTACGTGCATGCACACTGTATTCTTCCACCACGTATAAAATTAGCATTGTCATGAGGCCCATGACCATTTAAATTCGTGCGTCGGTAAAGTAAAACCATGCAATTAGAAAAGTAAACAATTTTCAAATTTGCTAATGCTTACACTTATATGCAATAAAAAAAAATACAGAAAGCAAAAAAAAAAAAAAAAAGGATTATGTATTCACAAGTGTTTACCTAACACTTTTAATTCAACGTTAATCTATCTCTCTCTCTATCTCTCTATATCTATCTCTCTATCTCTATCTATTTCTCTCTATCTCTCTCTATCTATTTCTCTCTATCTCTATATATCTCTCTATCTCTATCTATATCTCTCTCTATCTATCTCTCTCTATCTCTCTCTCTATCTCTCTCTCTATCTATCTCTCTCTATCTATCTCCCTCTATCTATATCTCTATCTATCCATCTCTCTCTCTATATATCTCTCTCTATATATCTCTATCTATCCATCTCTCTCTCTATATATCTCTCTCTATATATCTCTCTCTCTCTATCTATATATCTATCTATCTCTCTATCTATCTCTCTCTATCTCTCTCTCTCTGTCTATCTCTCGTTACCAACTTTACTAGGTGTATGCCACTCAGTGTGCCCGGTAAAATACATGTAAGCCAGCAGTGACATATAGTTTTTCACTGGATTCGTGCTTTAATAAAAAATATTTCGTAATATAAATGTATTTGTCGGATTAAATATTGGCCAGAAACAAAGTAGGCATACTAATATTTCAAAGCACGTATTTATGTCAAACGTTGCGCTAGCCAATACTTGAAGCCACACAATTGTTGATATTTTTATTGACAAATTTATATTTCAACTGTTGGGACTCGGTTGGCAGACACGCGGTACCATTTTTCCCTTCTTCGGTACATGACACCAATAAATCAGTAACGTTTAGCTACTTAATAATTGGCATGGTTTCAGTTATTACAGCGGGACAGTTTTAACTCATTTGCAGAANAACCAATAAATCAGTAACGTTTAGCTACTTAATAATTGGCATGGTTTCAGTTATTACAGCGGGACAGTTTTAACTCATTTGCAGAAAAATTTCACTGTTTGGAGCATTCTCACCATCATTTAGGCCAGTGAAAAGCTACTCAATGCAATTTCAGTTAATAAGCTACTTTACAGCTGCCGGATTCATATACTACTATAATATTAAAGCAGACAACGTTTTGCCTTCNTTCAGTTAATAAGCTACTTTACAGCTGCCGGATTCATATACTACTATAATATTAAAGCAGACAACGTTTTGCCTTCTGCGCGGACTCTTTAACAACTGGCTTGCTTTCACTATTTAAGCATCCTCAAAGTTTCCTACAGATCTGAGAAAAAAATGTTTATATACAATTTGCTACTCACATTACTTTTTCTGAGACTTGCAAAATTCGAGTTATATTATTGTACCATACTCTACTTCACCGTCCTNTGCTACTCACATTACTTTTTCTGAGACTTGCAAAATTCGAGTTATATTATTGTACCATACTCTACTTCACCGTCCAGTACATACTTCAGGGTTTGACAATTTTTCATTGGCCACAGTCATACAGAAGCGCAATTTGTTTTCTGATACGACTGCAAGCGATTCAGTCACGCCAATATTGCGTGTTTAGTCGTCAGAGGCCGTNAGTAAAACCATGCAATTAGAAAAGTAAACAATTTTCAAATTTGCTAATGCTTACACTTATATGCAATAAAAAAAATACAGAAAGCAAAAAAAAAAAAAAAAGGATTATGTATTCACAAGTGTTTACCTAACACTTTTAATTCAACGTTAATCTATCTCTCTCTCTATCTCTCTATATCTATCTCTCTATCTCTATCTATTTCTCTCTATCTCTATCTATCTCTATCTATCTATCTCTATCTATTTCTCTCTATCTCTATCTCTCTCTCTCTATATCTCTCTATATCTCTCTCTATCTATCTCTATCTCTCTATCTATATCTCTCTATCTCTCTCTCTCTCTATCTATCTCTCTCTCTCTATCTATCTCTCTATCTATCTCTCTCTATATATATCTCTATATATCTCTCTCTCTCTATCTATCTCTCTATCTCTCTCTCTATCTCTCGTTACCAACTTTACTAGGTGTATGCCACTCAGTGTGCCCGGTAAAATGCATGTAAGCCAGCAGTGACATATAGTTTTTCACTGGATTCGTGCTTTAATAAAAAATATTTCGTAATATAAATGTATTTGTCGGATTAAATATTGGCCAGAAACAAAGTAGGCATACTAATATTTCAAAGCACGTATTTATGTCAAACGTTGCGCTAGCCAATACTTGAAGCCACACAATTGTTGATATTTTTATTGACAAATTTATATTTCAACTGTTGGGACTCGGTTGGCAGACACGCGGTACCATTTTTCCCTTCTTCGGTACATGAAACCAATAAATCAGTAACGTTTAGCTACTTAATAATTGGCATGGTTTCAGTTATTACAGCGGGACAGTTTTAACTCATTTGCAGAAAAATTTCACTGTTTGGAGCATTCTCACCATCATTTAGGCCAGTGAAAAGCTACTCAGTGCAAATTCAGTTAATAAGCTACTTTACAGCTGCCGGATTCATATACTACTATAATATTAAAGCAGACAACGTTTTGCCTTCTGCGCGGACTCTTTAACAACTGGCTTGCTTTCACTATTTAAGCATCCTCAAAGTTTCCTACAGATCTGAGAAAAAAATGTTTATATACAATTTGCTACTCACATTACTTTTTCTGAGACTTGCAAAATTCGAGTTATATTATTGTACCATACTCTACTTCACCGTCCTGTACATACTTCAGGGTTTGACAATTTTTCATTGGCCACAGTCAAACAGTAGCGCAATTTGTTTTCTGATACGACTGCAAGCGATTCAGTCACGCCAATATTGCGTGTTTAGTCGTCAGAGGCCGTGCTGCATCAACTGTAACCCAGCGACAACAGTCGTGCAAAGCAATCTTACACGTTATTGAAGTATAATGTGACACCAAATAAGGGGAAATCTGTAGGGCCACATAATACGGCACTCTTCATAATCGGTCTGAGGAAAACTCTTCCGATTCCCTTCCTGAGCGAGTACAGCTGGGCATAGGACAAACAGTAACTTCAGTCGCCCATACAGCGTTGCCTTAAGCGCAACCACTGCCGTACCAGTGGCGAGTGGAGAACTGTTGCAAGGTAGGCTGGTGCTCACTACACCGTGCAACCTACGGAAACTGAATGCATTCCGACAACTCACAAGCGAGCAGCAGGGGACCCATTACACGCGTCAGCTACCAAACTACATTTTAGTGTAAACTAGCAAGCTACCAGGTACAGCACACAGCTAACGCCAATTTACCTTGCAAAATTTCACCACACGCCACTGCGCCGTACTTAGTCACAGAAGAGATAAACAGAGACGAAATGGCGTGGCGATTCCTTAGATGTAGCGTACTCATCCTCCTCCAATTGGCTGAGCGCGGCTCTGGGAACGGGTCTTGTGCTTTATTGTGTTGCGAAACGTAACCATATTTGCTGGGCTACTGGTTGACAAGTAAGTTACTAAACACCGGTTGTCGAACGGCGTTCCGACATGTTGCTGGCCATTGACGCCATTTTGTTGAAGTGTTCACGGTATACTGCGCTATTGCTTGGTGTTATGAACATATATGCACCAGCGACTAAGGTGATGAAAGTAACCCGAGTGACTTGATGGTGAACTTTGACGCAAAGGCGCGCCCTTACATATAAAAGAATTAGGAAATAAGCATTTAATATTTTAATGACTACAATCTTGAAACTCGATACCTGATATTACAATTAATAAACTAATCAAGACACAGGATCGCTTTTCTCAACAGTTTGTATTATAAAGGATGAGTATAAAAGAATACTTTAACTTTTAAGGTATATAATATCAAAACCGAACAACCTACAACCTTGATTGACCAATCAAATGAACCGTGGAACCGTACAGTTTGTTTACCATACATTCATAAATGTTCAATGTGATCACCATGAGCGGCCCGAACGAAATCTACGCGATAATCAAATTAATTCCACGCTCTTGTCAGCATGTCCGGTGTTACGGCTTGGATGGCGTTCGTAACTCTCAGTTTGAGGCGGTGAGGGGGAAACGAACTCTCATTCGACACGTCAATGAAAAGGGGACGGTCTGATGTTTCCTTTGTGTGCCCAGAACGAGGTAGACGATGCCTTCATGTCTAAGCTGGTTTTTAGCGATGAAGCAACGTTCCATACAAATTGTAAGGTGAACCGGCACAACGTGCTGATATGGGGTCAGGAGCCTCCACATAAAACCGCCGAACACGAGCACGCTTCCTACAAAGTGAATGTGTTTTGCGCCGTATCCAAAGACACTGTTTCGGCCCTTTCTTTTTTCACGAGCACACTATTACTGGAATCCCTTACTTGGACATTCTTACAGAGTGGTTGTTTCCTCAGTTAGAAGAGGCAGCGGGGGACTTCATTTTCCAGCAGGGTGGTGCGCCACCCCATTGTCACCTAGCTGTTCGCGGATACCTGAACGAGACGTTGTCGCAATGCTGGGTTGATCGAGGAGCAGCTGGTGACCAGGCTCTTCATCACTGGCCCTCAAGAAGCCCAGATCTTACCCCGTGCGTTTTTTTCTATGGGGGTACATAAAGGATCAAGTGTTTCGTCCATCATTGCCGGCTTACATTGACGACCTCAAAACGAGAATTACGGATGCCATCCAAACCGTAACACCGGACATGCTGACAAGAGTGTGGAANCTTATTTGGACATTCTTACAGAGTGGTTGTTTCCTCAGTTAGAAGAGGCGGCGGGGAACTTCATTTTCCAGCAGGGTGGTGCGCCACCCCATTGTCACCTAGCTGTTCGCGGATACCTGAACGAGACGTTGTCGCAATGCTGGGTTGATCGAGGAGCAGCTGGTGACCAGGCTCTTCATCACTGGCCCTCAAGAAGCCCAGGTCTTACCCCGTGCGTTTTTTTCTATGGGGGTACATAAAGGATCAAGTGTTTCGTCCATCATTGCCGGCTTGCATTGACGACCTCAAAACGAGAATTACGGATGCCATCCAAACCGTAACACCGGACATGCTGACAAGAGTGTGGAATNATTGACGACCTCAAAACGAGAATTACGGATGCCATCCAAACCGTAACACCGGACATGCTGACAAGAGTGTGGAATTAATTTGATTATCGCGTAATGTCGTTCGAGCCACTCATGGTGATCACATTGAACATTTATGAAGATATGGTAAACAAACTGTACGGTTCTACGGTTCATTTGATTGGTCAACCAAGGTTGTAGGTTGTTTGGTTTTGATATTATAAGCCTTAAAAGTTGGGGTATTCTTTTATACTCATCCTTTATGTGTTAAATATAGCATTAGCACGTCAGAAAATCTTAAAATCGCATTCAAACTGTTCAGAAAATCGATCCTGTCTCTTTATGAGTTTCAAGATTATATTTTTATTTGTATATATATTTATATATATTTAATTATATATTTGTATATATATTTATATTTGTACATATATATTTATTTGTACATGTGCAGGATGATTCTGAAATCATGGGACAAACATTGAGGGATGGTAGAGCTCACTAAAACAAATAATTATTGTAAAGGAATATATGGGCGGGAGTGACGCGTTGAGGCACAAACACAAAAATAACACATGAAATGCAACACATTGTTTATTTACAACGTCGCCGCTAAATGCCTTTTCTCAGCAATGTTTATAATAATTGCTCAAAATTGCTACCACCGACAGTAATGCAAGCTTGGTAGCGTCGGTGGAGTGATTGGCGAACAGATTCAAATACGCCGGGTATTTCACGCACGCCACCATTGTCAGCCAATCACGCCATATGTAGAGGTCGCCAAGCATGCGTGACTGTTGGTGGATGTATTTCCAGCAACTGTTTCAACATTTTCTGTACGGAATCACTCGTTACGTATGCTGCTAATGAACATTTTATGGTTCCATTAATGTGGTTTGTTTGTGTGTTTGTGCCTCAACGCGTCACTTCCGCCCATATATTCCTATACAATAATATTTTGTTTTAGTGAGCTCTACCACCCCTCAATGTCTGTCCCATTATTTTAGAATCAGCCTGTATATTTGTTTGTATACATATACACATATACATACACATATAAATATACATACACATATACATATACATATACATATACATACACATATACATACATATACACATACATACATACACATATATATATAGCTCCTTGCACACAGCTGTACTCATTTTTACGGGCATATCGACGATATGCTCTAAGCAAAAATGGCAGCGATGCAAAAAGTAATAACTTAAATAATAACATTATATTGAAAGTAGGTTTGTTAGTATATTTATATTGACTGGATTTTCAAAATTTATTTTCTTCCGTTTTATGCACACATGACAGATAGAATTAACATAACATTAACACACATGTGTTCCTAGCAACTGCACAATTACACTAACTACGGATGAATAGTCTTACGACACAATCTTTTCCCGTATGGTGAAATTGTTTATAATGAACAGACTAGCAAATCCAGAGCAAGGCTATGCCGAATAAATCGCCAACAGCACTTAATTCATTGCAAATCAGTATAAAGCTTAGCTAAAGCTGTGAAACTGAGTTTCTAAAATCCACAGGCTTTTACCGTTTTCAGCGACTTAGTTTCAAGTGATTTTGTTTCATTTTCACAGAATCGGTTTACAGTTGCACCGAAACAGCTTTAATGTGCACGCAACCACGCAGCTGTAATCGAGACTGGGAATTACAGGAATTATCAACTCTTGTTATGTCGAAGCTGTAATCAGAGCAGTCGTAACGGTATTACGGATCATTAAACGAATGAGAAGTAGATGTATGAATGAATGACAGTAGTTACGAGTGGACATTTTGACGCCGAATTGTAAACGACATGCGCTTTAAGTTCTAATAAGAAGATTGCGGCCTAGCGGCATCAAGACATTTGACGATATTTTTTTCTATATAACCCTTTGTTTAATCATTGCGAGAGTGAATGATAATCGTAATCGAATTATTAATTACATCGGTGGCGATGGCTACGACTACAAACATCAGATATCAGGGTGTGTTGCACAAAGGCGTATCNAATTATTAATTACATCGGTGGCGATGGCTACGACTACAAACATCAGATATCAGGGTGTGTTGCACAAAGGCGTATCTACAGCAAGTGGTAGCATAGTAATAAATATGCGGAGGAATTCAATCAACGGCGAAAGCCTGGCACTAAAAATAACTGCTACATAGCTATTTCTTCAAAATTAATAAATGAACACACTCTAAAACTACCTTCGGAAGGAATTCCCTAATTATAGTGATATTCACGTCGAAATATGGAAAGTAGCTCTAGATCCAAAACGTTTCGCTGAGAGTGAAATATTCAATGGACGGTCGCCGATGTTTGTTCCCGTTTAATACACTTCAAGTAAGAAGTTGGCGTGACAAAAACATGCTGGATCAGACCCAAGGGGTAGTATCCCTACTAACTTTTATTTTTGTTTCACCGTAGCTTACTTTTCCGATCAAATATGTTTGAGAGCCGCCAGGTTATAGTGCATATCTTAACAGCTATATTTAATTCCGCAATATTTTGTCCTTGTTTTTGTTGCACCTGTAACCGTAACTCATTTACTCTTTCCAGTCTCGCACGAGAGAATACAAGTCAAAATTAGTCCAATGAGTTCTGTATCTCATAATGTTTGAATGTTAACATCAAATCACCACAGTAAATTATGAAGATAGATCGATAAACACGAGATGCTAGGGGCATCGAGGACCCGTACAGCCGACGCGGTGGTCGACGAAGGCGAGTCCCCAGTATGGTCGAGGGGAGAGTCCGAGGGGAGGAAAGGTTGCCGTCGGCGCGCGCGTGCGCGGTTGCTCCCGCAGTCCGGGGTCGTGCGTCACGTCTCGGCGTGCGTGCGTGCCAAATGAGGCCGCGCGCCTATCGGCGGATGTGCCCGCCCCACTTCGTGACTGCGCGTGCGGCCAACTTCCTCTCCCGCACCGTCCCACACGCATATACCTAGCGATTTATGCAACTT
>NQII01004212.1:93153-221323 GCA_002778355.1 Clitarchus hookeri
ATGCAGGAGGCATTTAACACCATGAATCCTGCAGGGCAGTCCAGAAAACCATAGGAGTGCGAGGCGGTGGAGATCTCTTCTAAACAGCACGTTGCAAGGCATCCCAGATGGCGGTGTTGGCGGGCCCAGGCGAGGCGTAAAGCTTTGTGTCGTGCAGTCAACAACGGTACACGAGCGGGCCTTCGGCTCCGAAAGCCCATATCAATGAAGGTACGTTGAATAGTTCGAACGCTGGCACCTGTTGATGCCCCAGCATTGAAATCTGCGCCAATTTGAGAAAGGGTTGCACGTCTGTCACGTTTAATGATTCTCGTCAGTCGTTGTTTGTCCCGTTCGTTCACGATCTTTTTCCGGCCGCATCGATGTGGAAGATTTGATGTTTTATCGGATTCCCGATATTCAGGGTACACTCGTGAAATGGTCGTACTCGAAAATCCAAAATTTATCGCTTCCTCGGAGATGCTATGTTCCATCTCTCATGCGCCGACTATTACACCACGTTCAAGCTCACTTAAATCTTGATAACCTGCCATTGTAGCAGCAGTAACCGATCTAGCAATTTTGCCAGACGCTTGTTGTCTTATAAAAGCGCTGACGACCGCATCGCGTTACTCTGATTGGTTCCATACCTCTGTTATTTGCATACGCACGCCTATATCAGTTTTTTCGGCTCTCCAGTGTAAGTAAAAAATACTCATACGTAAAAAATATATAAGACCCTACGTTTACGAGAAAAACGCATTAAAGTTCCAAAAACCATTGTAGCAAACAAATGGTATTCCAATTAGATAAGGGTGAGGTGATGTGGCGATGCTGTAATTAATGTGTCGTCGTAAGACATACGGCAAGGGAAAGAGCCGAACTCAGTAGTGCCAAGGAGGCCATGGAGTTCACATACAGTGAGTACTGGGACATGGCAATGGCCATGGGTGCATCCGGCGGCCAAGCTCCATGCATAATGCCTGCATCTAACAAGCGAAAAAGTGCATTGCTATGGGCACAGCAAACTTCGAACACCTGTTATGACGTTTCGACGTCTTGTATGCTGATGATGTATGCTGTGCTTAACGTGGAGTTAAGTCATTTTATCTACTTTAATGTTGTTTTTTCTCGTAAACTAAGGCCCTTACGCTTCTTTACTAAATAATATTTTCTACTCAGTTTTGATTATAGATTCGTGTAGTGCAGTCCGTATCTGCGAATCACCGGACAGCCTGTATACCTGCCTTCGTATTTTCGCGTTCTGATAATTCGAGTCTGTCTTTCTGTACTCCTCCGTATTCATTCCATTCGTGCTTCTCATACACCGAAGTATGCACGTAGCACATTTCATTACAATATGACCAATAGTTCTATATTTATGAGCAAACATATGGTGGCGAGAGTGAGTGAAATATCCTGCACAATCTTACTCAAATATTATTCTGTGTAGCACCGTATCTCAGACATAGTAAATGCGAAATTTACACCAGCAATAAAATGAACTAAACTGTCACTTTACATTAAGACAGCGCTACTGGGAGTTCTCCTGAGATGGCGAACAGGCGGAGGGGAAGTGCGGCACATGTCCAGAACGGTGAAACGGGCTACGTTAAACAAACAAGTAGTAACATGAATCTGATTTTCCTTTCTCTTCACGAAATTATCACTCGTGTAGGATATCCATCTGACAGATAACGTGGCGAGTTCTGTAATGCACGCGTTGCTTGCTGATGAAGGCTTAGGGCCCTATTCATGGTCAGCTCTTAGACCAACTCCGACGAAGATGATCTCTCAATCATCCTTGAACTGAGACTAGTCCGGACTAGGACCAACTTTAGTCGGGGGATCATCTAAGTAAACTGCTGCCAGATGTCCTGCGCATGCACATGGCAGATTCTCGTCTCAAATAAAAGCTTTTTCTACGAAAGAGAGGTCACAAATATGTTTTCCTGATTTAAAAAAAAATATATNCATGGCAGATTCTCGTCTCAAATAAAAGCTTTTTCTACGAAAGAGAGGTCACAAATATGTTTTCCTGATTTAAAAATATATTTTTTTTTTCTTTGAAATATTTTTTGTGTAACTCGATCCTTTATTGTAATACCGCAGGATGGAGGACGAAAAAATTAATCTACTGATAATCTTATTATTCCATGTTGATATGTTAACTTTTCGTACCACATAGGGGCCTACTAGAGAATTTCACACACCTATACACTAGTAGTACGGGATGGTTTCATTTTTTTAATGCCAATACTGATTTTATAGTGACGCTAAATAGTATTTTACTGCTAAATACAGACCAAAAATGCATTATAAAATAGTTAAAATTCTACTCACCCAGGCGAGATTAGAATTTGCACCCTTGCGCACATCAAACGACAATATTACCATTGATCTACCAATACACATATCAGATGTATATACTTTACTAAATATGTATTCAAAGTGGAATTTGCACTAAAATTATGTTTGATAGTATTAATATCACGTCTGGTAAGAATTTGTTTTCAGAGAGGCATTTGATTGACAGAGAAGTTAGAAAGCCCTTGCTATAGCTTAAAATTGATGTATTGTGATTATATTTCCTCTGAAAGTAATTACTAAGAATAGATCTAGCCGCTTTTACTGAAAAAAAAAATCTCGGAAAATGACATAAATCGACATTACTAATCACACTGAACACGAATCTACTAGGGGCATCACAATATTAGCAGTAAATACTAACAAATGCGATAGTGAGGAGGGCTATGAATAGCAGGGAAATTGTGGGGTAAATCACGTTAAATGTATGTAAATTACGTGTCATTTGGGTTCCTTAGCCACGTTATATGCAAGAAGATCTAACCTAACGTCACGATATGTGATTACAGGAGGAGTGTGTGCCGGCGCGAGATAGCGTGTTAGAAAAAGTTTAATAAGAAAGCTCACGTCGTTTCATCCGCTTTCATTGATTCACCTATCGTGAAGTTAGGTTTATTTTGATTAGGTCTTCTGCATTTTACATCGCTGCCGTCACATGCAACACTACACCGTACAATTCACTACCTAGACTATACTGTATACACTTTTCGTGCTAAAACTCGACAATTATTTACTTTACTTACTCATATAAGCGGCCAATATAGCTCATTTGTGACTTATTGGTGATAGCTCACGTATAGGACACGTTAACTTCTATTCAATTTGCGTGAACTCCGCACTCTCTCTTATTCCCGTACAATAATTATACCATAACATTTCACTTGGAAATAATTGCAAAGAAACACTCGTATTTCCGCACAATACCTGATTTAAAACGTCACATGGAAATAATAGCAAAGAAACACACGTAATAGCACTCTTAAATCACAAGCCTTTACACGGTCAAATTCATTCGTTTTCTGAACTTCCGCACACTACCAGCATACAACCGTCACGTGAATTAGGTAAAAATTAAACCCGAATACCAAAACCGATACGCATTTGTTCTCTGTGCGTTGTTCTTCAACAAATGTATCATGGCGATACACAAACTGCACAAAAACAACACCTGGGAACGTTGTTTGTGTGATATACTGTATTTACATTTTTTCAACTACTCATATTTTACATAGTGCAATAATCTGTTGAATATCACGAAGGTAAGCCTTGCAAATTTCAACAAAGTTTAATGATATTCCCACACTGCTCGATTACCGTGGTTTATGCCTATATAACCTTAGCGCGTCGGCAAAAACATACCTTGTGAATGACGTTTTGTAAATTAAGGTTTCGTTTCCAACGTTCTCGCATTTAACACGATTCAGCTACCCCATAGAAATATTTTTGACATAAAATGTAAGTGTTTATCGCAAAACCACCCCGATCTTCATAGCCCTCCTCACTATCACATTTTATGTAATATACTGCAAATTACGTGGGAAGTCCCTATGAAATTCCTATTAAGCGTGATTAGTAATGACCATAGACCCCATTTGCAGGTATTATTCTCCCGTTTTTTTTTTTTCGGAAAAGCCGCGATTCTTAATAATTACCAAAACAAGGGGTTGTGCTCAAAGGAGTACACACTAGTCAACTTTTTCTTGAACACACTCATATTAATGCATTAACTAAACTCAACGTAGTCGCATATTGTGTTCTTCAGTCGCACTCGATTCCTTTTCGCCAAACTATAACCACTAAGAAATTAACGGTACTTCCTGGTTGGGGTCATCAGCAGCTTCCAAACACACTACTAGTTCAGTGCTAAAATTCTGAGTCATCTTCTGTACGTGAAAGCGTGACGCTTTAGCGGTCGTGGCCAACCGGGACTTGCAACAATCCGTGATGAAGTATTTCGTGAGGACGCAGTAACAAGAATTCCGAGAAACACTGTGCAGCAATGCCCGTTAGTAGTTTCCTCTTCAGACAACTGCCAGCAGTAATGTGCAAATAGAATGCCAGCAGACCGGAACTGTGGGGAACAAAGGAAGAGCATTTCTAGTTACGAGTCTTGCACGCAGGTTTACAAAATCAAGCTGACAATGCTCACTTAACAGACTTAATTCACCGTGTACAATCATTCATCCTGTGGAAATGATTTATAATGGAAGAAAATGTATGGTTTAATTTTTACATGGCCTGTCATGAATTCATAAATAATACAGTTTTAATGACGGCAATTATGTACTTTACACATATCTGCTTTTATGAACTGTCAATTATATTATAAGCATTCTCCAAAAAAGCATTTCCAATAGTTATGAAAATAGATATTTTGTTACGGGACCCGTATACATGTTGCACGAGGCGCACATAGCTTCAGAAAACAGTAATTTAATGCAGTGGCGTAGCCANTCACCAACCCATTTAAACATTATGGTTGTCATCAATTTGTGTTTAAGTTACGAATAAACCTTTAAGGGCACTACCTACTGGCTGACAGCTGCGAAATTTAAATGGGAAATCCCTGGTTAAGGAAATTTCACCGTAGCGCATTAATTTTAAAGATAGGCGTTTCAAACAAAATGTATTCTTCGCGAATTTTTTCATGAGAAGATCACTACGAGCGTATATTTTCAATAGGAGATAGGCAGTATGTATTTTTTTGTATCACATACATTTCAAAAATTCCTTGCGAACTAGTGATACGTGTTATGGATACATCTCCGCTGTATGGAACTACTAAAATAATTTGTGAAGAATACAATTTGTATGAAACGTCTATCTTAAAAATTAACGCACTGAGGCGAAATTCCATTAACATGGGATTTCCTATTTAAATTTCGCAGTTGCCAGCCAGTAGACAGTGCCCTTAATTGTGACAAAAATATGTAACTGCCAGAAACTATCAGGCATTTTATTATACTGTGAAATAATTTCGCTCTTATGTCCTAATTAACATGTGCATCAGTAACGCTAATGCTGGCGTAACCTCCCTTCCTTCAGTCTATGTAACCCCCTCCCTATTTCTCCATGAGAAATTTCTGTATACGCCACTACTTTATTGCAAAATTTACTTAATATTATGCAGTACTAGCGAACCGGCCCGGTTTCGCCCGGGTACAATTGAGTTTTACAGCGATACACTAATAAATAAATTGGGAAAAGACAATTCATTTATGTGAAAACATATTTATAAAATTATACTATACTATGTTGGCCTGGGTTTTTAACTGATAACGGCAAGCCAAAAGGAAGGACATATTTTTTACCCGATATCCAAGAAGTAGCTTTTGGAGTTTATCTGTGCAACTATCGCGTAATTATCACATTTCCGTTTTCCAGTGCCGATGTATGAAAATCAAAACGTGAGTTTCATCAAGTTGTAGCTTTATAAATAAGTGTACCTAGGTGCTACTTTTTGCGCTTGGCTGAGGGATCTTAATCGATCACCAAAGTTAAGCAACGTTCCCAGCGGCACACATTTGGATGGGTGACCGTTTAGTGGCATAACATCTGAGCGCTTTCGGGCTTCGGAGGGCATGTTAAATATTCGGTCCCGGTTGTTATCGATTGATAGCAGTCGTTAAGCCATTTTAGAGGTCCTTGGGCAGCCTGATAAACTCTGAAACCAGAGGAAAAAAATATTTTGGTATCGTTCCCAGCCGTTGCAGAATTACATTGTTATTATTCCACAGGAACCGTACAATTTTCCGGGACAAAAAGTATCATATGTCCTATTCCAGGACCTGAAGTACCTACATACCAAATTTCATTTAAATCCGTTCAGCCGTTATGGAGCTGAGTGGTAAAAAACAAACAAACAAACAAACAAAAACACACACACAAACACACACACACTTTCTCATTTATAACTATAGTAGGATGGTTTTGCTACGAATAACTTTCGCAAATAATTTCACTACCAAACGGGCGTTTTATATGATATTTATAAACAAAAAATTTGTGTAGAAACTAAATTGTATTATATGTACGTATAAAAAAAATCCCTTGAATAGTTTACTATATAATGAGAAGAGCCACTGCTGAACCCTTAATTTCATAGTGTGTGAAGAAGGTTGCAAATAAGTGAATTAATGATCTTAAGTATACACAGTAGAGAAAGACTGTCCAATAAGAAAAATCCCTTTGTTCACTCGATATTGATATCATTTCGTACATCCGCTAATAGCAAATACCGAAAAAAAAACCATTTGTCGTAGTATGCAAGAGAGTTGATACATTTGTAAAAGTACCGTTATGAACAAAAATAAATAGGTCGTTGAAATTCCCAGAATGATAAATTTGTGAATGCATGCTGGTTTACTGCTTTGAACATATGTGCAATGCCTTGCATGTAGGATAAAATGAGCCGTTTGGTGCGCATGCCGGTATCAGATTGTCACGCACCGTTGCTCCAAGAACTCATATGTGCAAATACATTCGGCAAGCAGAGCCCCAATGTGTTCAAAGGTACAGACGTGCTTTAAAATGTTGTAAGAGTTTTGTGTTAACTATTTCTTGGCATTTTCCTTCCTGGCAACGTAACCGCGGCGGAGCTATTTACGGACTGTTTAGAGGAAACTGGCCACACTGGCGCCACCTGGCATCTTTCTTGGAGGAGAAACAGCACAATTTAGAAAAAAAANGTTTAGAGGAAACTGGCCACACTGGCGCCACCTGGCATCTTTCTTGGAGGAGAAACAGCACAATTTAGAAAAAAATGTATGTGGGATAGTACAGCATTAAATAATGTGTAAGTAGAATGGTTAAAGATGAACGTTAATGGCGGCNAAAAAAATGTATGTGGGATAGTACAGCATTAAATAATGTGTAAGTAGAATGGTTAAAGATGAACGTTAATGGCGGCTTATGAACTGCGAATGTAACTTATTTCGTGCACGCTACATCAACCAGTGGATAAGTAAATAAACATTTAAGAGTTTCAGAGACCTGTAGAACAGACTCCACAGCCTTTTATAAACTTCAGTCGTCGTGGTCATATTTTTATTAGTGGTACTCATTAAAAGTTTCTGATCGGGCCTTCATTTATTGGAGAATTTACCATCGACTCATATACCAGGGATAATACCAGGAATAATGATAATACATTTGCAAAAGTAAGAACGTACGTACCAGTCAATTAAGCGTGGTCAATCACCAAATTAATTCGCTACTATATCAGTTAACAGGTAGCAACCACAACATAGAGAAGAGTTTTAGGAAGAACGAGTGGGGTTGGAAGGGGCAATCGAACGAATCACGGCCATTCGCGACAACTGTAAGCATCGTTTTTATCCATCAAACATGAGCGAAGTAACAGTCCAAAACAGTTCTGTGCAAATTTAAGCACGACTGCAAGCATTCGCCAGCAGCCAAGAGTACTACTAGTACATAGCACACTTGTTAATCTGTAAATCACAAGATGCACACATATTTGGCAGAACTTGATAACCAGTTAGTAGTAACAAATTACGTCAACAAAAATCATGCCAAACGAAAATTAACTGAAAAAGTATTGGACGATACGTTACCTTACAGACAAAATAATGGAGTTACGGTAACCAAACTTTCCGTAACATTTTGTAATACACGTATGCTAATTTATCAATATTTTTAAAACGGGGAATAATAACAATGGCTGTNCTTTCCGTAACATTTTGTAATACACGTATGCTAATTTATCAATATTTTTAAAACGGGGAATAATAACAATGGCTGCTGACGGTAATTTTTTCTGTAATTTACGAATTATTTTCGTAAAAAAAGTTTTGAATGTTGATTTTGAAGAAGAATTAAAGCTGGACGCAGACTCGCAAAACTCGTAAAATATAAGTAGCCCAACGGCAACTTTTGAGTTCATTACCTCGTACCTTTCGGTNAATTAAAGCTGGACGCAGACTCGCACAGCTCGTAAAAAATAAGTAGCCCAACGGCAACTATTGAGTTCATTACCTCGTACCTTTCGATGAAGAAGAGCTAAACATCCTCCAAGGGAGAGTCAAATCAGTTTACATAGTTAACAGACGCCTGCGGCCAGTCGCACGGTTACAGAATTTTGTGCTTACGAAAGAAACCATAAAACATTCATAGACAGGGAAATTGTTTAAAACGCTTATAATTGTGAATAAATCACCTCCACATGACAGGACCTGGAAACTATGTTCATACTGTAACCGCAGGTATTTTTACCATTAATCTATTACAGATCGTCAAAAGACTAAAACAAGATTTTTTTTTAGTTGCTCCAGAGGTTCCAACCGTTTGGACAACGGCGCTATCGCCGAGTAGCAATCGCAACGCTTTGCGATTTCGCTGGCCTCTATAATGACAATGCGATTATCTGCCAATCTCAACACGCTATCATTCTATAAGCACTGGAAAGCGGGGACCGTTGCAGCGTGAGAAAAATGTGCGTCACTCGTTGTTGAGGACCATGGTAGGCAGAAAATTTGTTTTCCCGCCGGATTTCGATTTCCATGCTGGGAAAATAACAGTACACGCATTATAATTCGAAGGTCTACTCGACTGTTTTTCTTGGAAGTCCGTTTGATCAATGAATTCAGTGTTGTTCCCGCAATACATCGTCAACGGAAAGTCTCGATTAAATAAAAGATTTAACAATAATTTTCTAATTTATTTACTGCTACAATTTTTAGTATGCTTATAAATGCACCTTCATCCAGTCGGCTTGCTAAGTTTGGTCGACCCAAGCACGCATTACACAAAACAGACATCCGCATTCTACTGCTGCCACAGATAATGCCACAGCTAGTGAATGGCACGTACATATTTTGGTACCCATGAGTATAGTAGATTCACAGTTAATTTAACGTTTTGAAAACCAAACAAAAAAACTTTTAGTAGCTTATTTCTATACCATGCATCATTCCGCCACATTTAAATATTACTATTGTAATGCGTATGTCTAATGACTAACACCACCGATACTATTTCGATAGTAAACATTCCAATGTTTATAAAACAATAAACAAAACATAATGAATGGTCACTAATTCAAACAAACACCTTTAATGGCGCGTAAAGATATGCCACGTGTTCCCATAATTCGCTTTAAACATTAATACGCCTAACGTAGATAAAGGTTTTCTGTAAAATAGTACGTGCGGTCTTAGTAGAATTTTTATAATGACCGATTTCCAAAGTGTTTAGTTTACCAGAACCAACTACTGAATTGATTGGCTAGGTTACANCTTTCCGTAACATTTTGTAATACACGTATGCTAATTTATCAATATTTTTAAAACGGGGAATAATAACAATGGCTGTTGACGGTAATTTTTTCTGTAATTTACGAATTATTTTCGTAAAAAAAGTTTTGAATGTTGATTTTGAAGAAGAATTAAAGCTGGACGCAGACTCGCACAGCTCGTAAAAAATAAGTAGCCCAACGGCAACTATTGAGTTCATTACCTCGTACCTTTCGATGAAGAAGAGCTAAACATCCTCCAAGGGAGAGTCAAATCAGTTTACATAGTTAACAGACGCCTGCGGCCAGTCGCACGGTTACAGAATTTTGTGCTTACGAAAGAAACCATAAAACATTCATAGACAGGGAAATTGTTTAAAACGCTTATAATTGTGAATAAATCACCTCCGCATGACAGGACCTGGAAACTATGCTCACACTGTAACCGCAGGTATTTTTACCATTAATCTATTACAGATCGTTAAAAGACTAAAACAAGATTTTTTTTTTAGTTGCTCCAGAGGTTCCAACCGTTTGGACAACGGCGCTATCGCCGAGTAGCAATCGCAACGCTTTGCGATTTCGTTGGCCTCTATAATGACAATGCGATTATCTGCCAATCTCAACACGCTAACATTCTATAAGCACTGGAAAGCGGGAACCGTTGCAGCGTGAGAAAAATGTGCATCACTCGTTGTTGAGGACCATGGTAGGCAGAAAATTTGTTTTCCCGCCGGATTTCGATTTCCATGCTGGGCAAATAACAGTACACACATTATAATTCGAAGGTCTACTCGACTATTTTTCTTGGAAGTCCGTTTGATCAATGAATTCAGTGTTGTTCCCGCAATACATCGTCAACGGAAAGTCTCGATTAAATAAAAGATTTAACAATAATTTTCTAATTTATTTACTGCTACAATTTTTAGTATGCTTGTAAATGCACCTTTATCCAGTCGGCTTGCTAAGTTTGGTCGACCCAAGCACACATTACACAAAACAGACATCCGCATTCTACTGCTGCCACAGATAATGCCACAGCTAGTGAATGGCACGTAAATATTTTGGTACCCATGAGTATAGTAGATTCACAGTTAATTTAACGTTTTGAAAACCAAACAAAAAAACTTTTAGTAGCTTATTTCTATACCATGCATCATTCCGCCACATTTAAATATTACTATTGTAATGCGTATGTCTAATGACTAACACCACCGATACTATTTCGATAGTAAACATTCCAATGTTTATAAAACAATAAACAAAACATAATGAATGGTCACTAATTCAAACAAACACCTTTAATGGCGCGTAAAGATATGCCACGTGTTCCCATAATTCGCTTTAAACATTAATACGCCTAACGTAGATAAAGGTTTTCTGTAAAATAGTACCTGCGGTCTTAGCAGAATTTTTATAATGACCGATTTCCAAAGTGTTTAGTTTACCAGAACCAACTACTGAATTGATTGGCTAGGTTACAACCTTGCACCTCCAGCACCCTCCTCAATCGTTGTGTTTTGACAATAAGGCTTACTTTCCTTTTTCCAACGTGTTATCAAATAAGATCTCGTCGTAACAGCTACCCATATTCGTAAATCATTGTACTATCAGAGATTGGCAATATTCCGCATTTCCGCGAGTTATTCTGCCCGTTTTCTAGGTCAATTACTCGTGACAACATAATGTTTGCCCAATAAATACTTTTGTTTAATTATTTATAATAATAACTAATATTTTAAGGTAATTTTGGTTTAGAGTTTGTATATTCTATAGTTAGGCCGGGAAAGGAGGGAGAAATAAAGAAAACTTCCAAGTGGATGCACGAGACTATGATCCTCCACGCTGCAGTGTTGCATTATTCAGTCATGAGCTGTAGTCTATACATAGACTCGCCGACATTGAAATTACCTTTGCACTAGGGTGCAGATTGGTTACTCATTCTATAGACATATATACGCCAAAGAGACAAAAAAAACTGGTACACCTGCCTATTATCGTGTAGGGCCCCCACGAGCACGCAGAAGTGCCGCAAAACGACGTGGCATGGACTTGACTAATGTTTGAAGGTATGCAGGAGGCAATTTACACCATGAATCCTGCAGGGCAGTCCACAAATCCATAGGAGTGCGAGGCGGTGGAGATCTCTTCTAAACAGCACGTTGCAAGGCATCCCAGATGTGCTCAATAATGTTCATGTCTGGTGATTTAGGTGGCCAATGGAAGTGTCTAAAGTCAGAAGAGTGTTCCTGGAGCCACTCGGTAGCAACTCTCGACGTGTGGGGTGTCGCATTGTCCTGCTGGAATTGTCCACGTCCGTCGGAATGCACAATGGACATGAATGGGTGCAGGTGATCGGACAGGATGCTTACGTATCTGTCACCTGTCAGAGTCGTATCTAGACGTATCAGGGGTCCCATTTCACGCCAACTGCACACGCCCCATACCATGACAGAGCCTCCACCAGCTTGAACAGTCCCCTGTTGACATGTAGGGTCCATGGATTCATGAGGATGTCTCCATACCCGTACACGTCCATCCGCCCGATACAATTGGAAACGAGACTCGTCAGACCAGGCAACGTGTTTCCAGTCATCAACAGTCCAATGGCGGTGTTGGCGGGCCCAGGCGAGGCGTAAAGCTTTGTGTCGTGCAGTCAACAACGGTACACGAGTGGGCCTTCGGCTCCGAAAGCCCATATCAATGATGGTCCGTTGAATAGTTCGCACGCTGGCACTTGTTGATGCCCCAGCATTGAAATCTGCGCCAATTTGAGAAAGGGTTGCACGTCTGTCACGTTTAATGATTCTCGTCAGTCGTCGTTTGTCCCGTTCGTTCACGATCTTTTTCCGGCCGCAGCGATGTCGAAGATTTGATGTTTTACCGGATTCCCGATATTCACGGTACACTCGTGAAATGGTCGTACGCGAAAATCCAAATTTTATCGCTACCTCGGAGATGCTATGTCCCATCTCTCGTGCGCCGACTATAACACCACGTTCAAACTCACTTAAATCTTGATAACCTGCCATTGTAGCAGCAGTAACCGATCTAGCAACTTTGCCAGACGCTTGTTGTCTTATATAGGCGCTGACGACCGCATCGCGTTACTCTGATTGGTTCCATACCTCTGTTATTTGCATACGCACGCCTATGCCACTTTTTTTTTTTTTGGCTCTCCAGTGTATATTACAATTAAGAAATAAAAACATGTAATGCTGACAATCAAAACCAGAAAATACGAGCGTTCCCAGTTTGTCCTAACACTATGCAAGCTCACGAAGTTTCCGGGTCTTCATTGATTACGTTGACTCTCCGCAAATTGTTAAAGGTAAAACAGCATACGCTCTGTNGACCGCATCGCGTTACTCTGATTGGTTCCATACCTCTGTTATTTGCATACGCACGCCTATGCCACTTTTTTTTTTGGCTCTCCAGTGTATATTACAATTAAGAAATAAAAACATGTAATGCTGACAATCAAAACCAGAAAATACGAGCGTTCCCAGTTTGTCCTAACACTATGCAAGTTCACGAAGTTTCCGGGTCTTCATTGATTACGTTGACTCTCCGCAAATTGTTAAAGGTAAAACAGCATACGCTCTGTNTCACGAAGTTTCCGGGTCTTCATTGATTACGTTGACTCTCCGCAAATTGTTAAAGGTAAAACAGCATACGCTCTGTATTAGCGGTGCCACGACGAGACAGACGTATCTCGGGTGTTGGAGCGTCCACGGCATTAGAGTCTTCTGGATACCAATGTCAAGCGACATCAACTCTTTCAGGCTTTTATTAGAGGGCTGAATAACCGTTAAAGTATACGACGAAGCGTAAAAAACGAGAGACAATGTACACTGGTAATTTAAATGCCAAGTGCTTGCATCATGGAATGTCGCAAAAAATCTCCGTCTGGCAACGCAACTATGTCCACAAATTGTATATGATGGCTGGGGTTAGACTACTTGGATAATCACGGTTCAGTCTCTCTTCGTCGTCTTAAAGGAACCAAAACTGCAATTAGCACAACTATACACAGTTCAGTTCATTGTCTATATACATACCGCATGAAGTTTTACGTGCCGGCAACTGTTCCCGTTCGGGGAAAAAATAGCACGATCCCATGGAAGATAGAAACAAGTTTAGTGAACGACCTCTAAGCAATCAACTACAGACGACGGGGAGTGTGTGACCATACCTGCAGCAGTAAGGAGCCGTCGGGCACGACCAGCCTGATGCAGAACTTGTGGCCGACGTCCCAGCGAGTGACCACGTATACCTCCTCCATGCTGGAGTACGGAACGGACATCTCCAAGAAGCCATTGGGCTGCAACAACCACCAGCCAATCAAGTACTAGTGCCACACTCACTCCTCGACCTTACACACTAGTACTACACACTCACACTTAACTAGAACATAGCGTAACAGTAGCGTGTTCACTTGTCTATAGGATATTAACGGCAAAGTGAACACTTTTTAAGGCCCTGCTAAATTTATTCTTTCAGACAATTTCTTATCTTTCTGACGCTTTTTAATATAAACATTGCCATGAGACTAAAAAACATAATGTATATATATGTCACCAATCTCAAAAGTTAACGCCTGAAGCTGCAATACAATTAATTTATTAGTGATTAATGCTTGTCGTCGGGGGAGCCTTAAAAAGTGTTCACTTTATCGTAAATAGCCTACAAAACAATGTACTTCACGGACTAGTATCACGATCACTCGTTGATATGTGGTTAAGTTACCACAAATAGTCCCAGCAATAAGCCAGTAGCAGTAACACATACACCGAGGGTATACGGAACCTGTACCTTCCGCTCTTCGAAATAATGTTACACAAAAATACTTTATTTTCAGACTTTCGTTGAAATGAAATGTAATCACACACATATATTTGTGTCAATAGCAGCAGTCTCTTACTTTATAAACTTATACACGATTCTGACAAGAGGGTCGACATTTATACTCATGATCGACCACCTCCCCAACAGAAAAATAAGTATGTAAATGCCCTTGATCGGTACCACACACTTGAATATATCTGTTACAAGAGCCATGCTATTTTATGGGNAATAAGTATGTAAATGCCCTTGATCGGTACCACACACTTGAATATATCTGTTACAAGAGCCATGCTATTTTATGGACATAATATCGGAGAGTGGTAAAAATCACACGTCATAATCCACTATGCCAGGTGCTGGCACAACACTCACTAGTCAATAACTGCTTTTAATACTTACAATTTCATGGAGTTATTTAGAATGCTCACATACAAAAATCTATGTTCGACGCATGCACCTGGCGTTCACCCTTAACAGTATGACAGCACACAAAAAAATGACTGTAAAAAGAAAATTGTGTGAGCAAACTTTACAACAACTTTAAAACTATACACCGACAGTTATGTACATTTCCTTAGTGATCGTTACATGCAAGTTTTGTTGGCCAAAAACANACTTTAAAACTATACACCGACAGTTATGTACATTTCCTTAGTGATCGTTACATGCAAGTTTTGTTGGCCAAAAACACTTACACTTTCCCGTCAAGTTGAATGACGTCGAAAAAAAGTGTGTTTGCAGTAACTTTCTATAGAAGACTTCTTGAAATGTTCTCACACTATATCCTCTCCCTAAGTGCTGATAACTTTTCACCAACCCTTAACAGTATGTCCCAAATATATTAATTTGAGACACTGCAAAATAAGCAACATTATAACCGATGCTATGTATTGTTTGGCAACATCATCAATAGCCATAGTCTTTATGTTGGTTATCCTACCAACTACTGCTGGCAAATTAGATTTTATGACTGTCTAATTAACACAACTGACAAAAGACAGGAATGTGTGAACCATACCACTGTTAGCAATAAAAGTAGTATATTTGGCACATTCCTGCATTTTGTTTCTACATTGAACGAAAGATAAAAATAAATAGTATCGATGGTATCATGCAGTTACTTAAGTAATTTCCGTGTATGCACGAACGTGGGTACTTAAAAGCTTGATGTACACCACTAGGGCCTTACAACTACGACTGAAAAAATCATTTCTACAGATGTAACCACGATTTTTATTCTTATAAAAAAAAACAAATGCATATCGAAGACCCTTCTCACACGTAGGTACGTATACGGGACCACACGCAAGGGTATACGGAGGCTTTTACATTCTGCGGACGCCGGACATTTGACTTCCACAACGCCATCTTCGTCTATCAAGCCACCAGGTGTTGCACCGAAATACGGCCATTCAGGATAAATATAAAAAAAACCCACATTTCCGAATTTTTACATGGGCAGCTTCTTCCAGTGCTTCAATAGCTCTGTGCTCATTTTCTTTCCAGTATTTCACAAATGATATGTGTTGAAGATCAGTGTAGAGGATATTTTTTACTAAACCTTCACAGCTGGTAGATAGAAATCTTCTACAAGCATCGCCAAAATTTGATGCTGTTAGTCGCTTCCGTCTTTCTTCCATCTACTGGCCAGTATACATGAGGTCCCTGGTTTGTATTTCAATTTTATGCACAGTTTCGTTGCTTTTTTGAAGGCTTTCCAGTGTTCCAGTAGCTCATTACATAGAACATTGAAATTATATGTAGATATATCTTTTTTTTTTTTTTTTACCAGAAAAGAGCTTCTTTGGTTTTAGAAATGGCTTTGCACCAACATTCTTTCACTTTATTCTAGCTGCTTCCACTTTCCGTCTTATTTGAGCTTCTAATTTTTTTGTAAATGCACCGGGACTTTTACCACATACTTTTTTATATGAAGTTTATAGTGTACAGCTCCAGAATTGTAGGCAATCACTGCCGCTGCGCATCGCGCTTGATAAGATCCACGTTTCGTGTAGTTGTGCGTTTGGCACCCGTCTTCTTCGCCACTGCAGAGTTGTAATGCTCAACGCAATTGTTGTCAACGTTGTAAAGCAAACTGCGACTATGCCAGCTAAAGTTACCTGCCAAAGATTTCATTTGTTGGTACAGGCCATGCTCATTAAGCGGAATAATATTTCTCTCACCTTCTTTTGCACCGGCACAGAAGTATGAAGCACATCGTTGATGGTCACCAAAAACATGATCAACAATATTTATGGTATCATTTCGAAGGTTCGCTATACGTTCGTGCATAGCCACCTCCTCGTTCATTCTGTGTTCAGCAGCTTTTACAACAGCACCACGCAACTGTAAGCTTTTGGCATGCATTTGTTTCCTCAGATGAAATGAGCCATTTTTTCCAGTTGTCAAAANGTTCGCTATACGTTCGTGCATAGCCACCTCCTCGTTCATTCTGTGTTCAGCAGCTTTTACAACAGCACCACGCAAATGTAAGCTTTTGGCATGCATTTGTTTCCTCAGATGAAATGAGCCATTTTTTCCAGTTGTCAAAATGACTTAACTTGTTGCAGTAATTACGCAAAAGGTTATTTCGGCATTCCAGTTTATCGACAGTTAAGTTTCTGTACGGTCTTGCTTCAAGTAGTTTTTTGTAGACACTACTATCACCATCGACTATCAGAGTTCTATTCCGCAAACCATACGTTTCCTCACTTCTGCAAAAGCCTTCTTCGATAATCTCAGCTTCCATACTGGATGCACTTTGTTCTTGACTCCAATTCTTGTAACATGTGTGCAATGGCTGTTCCTTCCCCTGTTTCTGTGCTTGATCACACACAGTGCAGTACTTATTTTGTATGCCAATGAACAAAGTCTTTATCGTCTTGTAATCTTGTAACCAACAATTGCGGCCTGAAATAAAAGTATATTAATTATACAAACCAGTCGCATAACTTACGGTGCTCCATAAACTTACCGTTTCACTCGTGTGGTACATAGGAAATGTGTGCATATATGTATGTGTTTGTACATACATACACACGCACGCGCACACAAAAACACACACGCATTTGTCACCACGATTGATATGTCTTACTATAAAAAATTATGCATAGTTTTTGGAGCTAGTTCTCTAGCCCAATATTGCGTATACTGCGTTGCACTTAATTTCAGTCAATTTTCGAAGACAGTGTGACCAATCTACGCAGCATGTGAACTGTAAATGCTGTAATTTGCAAAGTATTACGTCAGTTGATGGTTGTATCGAGATATATATTGTTATGTTGATTTATGCGANGGGGGGGGGGGGGATAGTACTTGGAAATAAAAATTATAACTTTGAAATTTAATGGCAATTACAACACTTATCATTTAAGTTACGTTTTTCGAGTAACGCACAATATTTTTGAACTGTATACCATGGTCCCTAAAAACATTTTCAGAAATTAGAATTGATCATGAGTACATCACGGTTATGTGAAACGTTTCCAACCCGACAAACGTCATTGAGCTCTATTTCGTCATGTTTGAGTGAGTACCTTGTTGGTGTTGTTGGAATATTATATTGGCAGTTAATTATTTTGGTATTTGCACATGCCAACAAGCGTAGTTCGATGTAGGTGCCTGTCTAGTGCGTCTTCTGTAGTGAAATCTATTATCTGCATGTGTTAGTTGGCTGACTGTTCGTTGGTCAGCCATTTTCCTTAACCGTCGGCCATGAAGTACGAGCGGCTACGTACGTATTTACGTTATGACGTTTAATTTTGTTGGTTGGTTTCTGTTGTGGTGTATTAATTGAACGAGTCTGGATATAAATTATTTCGTGTCAGTTTTAGACACGACTGATTTTAGTAATGCAATCGTCTGAGGATTGTCATAGGACAACACTTGTTCAGGAATTGCGATTAGGAATTACAAACTGTAAGTTGTTGTGTTTTGCAAATAATATATTTCGAAACGGTTGATAGAATTTTTTAATGTACGTGGTCTAAAACACTCCCTTTTACACGAGTTTATTATATTGAAATTCCAAGGATTTTTATTTGAAAGTTTAACCTCCCTTTAAATATTTACAGTGTATTTCTTGCCTCGGTACGAACAGCGTCATATTTGTCGTGTTTTTTTACTTGCGGGAAGTTTTGAAAAAGTACGTGGCCTGTAAAAAAAAAGCACCCTTCTGCCCTTATTTATTACACTGAAAATCCAATTTTTATGTATAAGGTTAACTTCGCTGAAATGGTTTACAGTGTGTATTTCTCGCATATGTAATAACGATACGAATAGTGACATACTGATCGCTTTTTATTCTTTTGGTGAAGTTTAAACTTTACAAGCTATAGTAATTTGAATATTTCCGTACGAGCAAAATTGTCCACTGCACCATCAAAACAATATGAGATTCACATTGCTATTGCATCGCAAGAACAGCCGTGAGAGATGTTTCCTTCCGTTTTTCTTCACCATTTTTAAATTCAAAGAGATTTCACATAATCTACATTTACATACCATTAATATAAATGCACACAATAACGCACTCAGTTGTGTTGCACTTCTCTAAACACCGTGCATTAATAAAGATTAATAACATATTTTTGAAAAATTCAAACTTAGTTTACGTTGCGATTGTAGTCCGGTCGTATTATGGTATTCGATTTCATACAAAGTTTATGTTTCAATGAGAGGCAGCGCACGAAGACTACGGATTTCCCGAGCCCTCTAAAGTAAGATCTCTTGCATGTGAATTCTCCTGTCACCCCCCTGCTGTGCGTCCTTTTAAAAATGAGCATAGATGGCCTTTGAGCCCAGGATAAAAGTGTTCTATCTCCTTGCACGATTTTATTATTACAAAATAGCTTAGTTTTTTTGCATTTTTCAGAAGTACCTTACCTTACACGCCACGTACAATATCATAACACATTCCGCCGCAGACATAATTGAAGATGCTGCATAGAATAGCAAAATACTATTTTGGTCCGGTATTTAAGCTACACAGTGTCCAGTTAATTCGTGGTCGTGTTTTTTTTTTTTTAACAATAATCTTGCTTTTAATAAAATCTCACTTCGAATATTACATTATACTTATTATTTGCGAAATTATTCGATAAATACCTTTAATTTGATACCGAATTTCAAGCGATGACTTATATGGTTNTAAAAAAAAAAAAAAAAAAAAAGATTAACATTAGAGTAAATGAGGGTAATGCGTGTTGCATACCTACGCCTGCATATGTAAATACTCTTAACGCCCAGAATCGGGTTCTGGCTATTTAGGACCGAGTGAGTAGTTTTTTTTTTTTTTTCTTAGAAGTTGTTCTGGGAATCCCGCGGAAATCGAATCACAAGTCGGTAGTTGATCGTGGTGGGAAGCATCGAGGAATGAAGTCAGAGATACTAACCGGTTATTATAATTTCTCAAACTCCAGAAAACAAAAACAAAAGACTGGTCATCTAAGCAGGCTACCCACTGCCGTCTGCCTCAAAGTATCCGATTAAGTGAAGTAGTGCAATAAGTTCGTTTATTTGCTGAGATCAAGCTTCAATAAGACATAATTAAGGAAGGGCGTATAAACCTTACATTGGGACCAGCAGAGTTTTTCAGATCCATCAACAGATAGCACAACGATGGTAATTACCGTAAAGTGGGGTAAAATTGATCAGCAGGGGGTGAGACTGACCACATGTTAAGTCCAGGTACATAGGTGGGGTGAAAATGATTAGCAGGGATGAGACTGATAACATGACAGTTTTCTGCACATGTTTCAGGCACAATATATGACATTAATATTTATAGATTATTTTCATGTGATTAATCTCGCCCCTGAAAATCAATGTCACCAGGTCTGTTGTGGGAGTTCAAAACCAATGATGTTTCCGGGTTATTTATATGTGGAATCTGCGATGAAGAAAATACAAAGATAAGGACAATTTAGAAAATTTCGACACAGTGATTTCATTTTTTTAAATCATGCAATAATAAAAATAATGTGCAAATAAATCCTGTTCATTTAGAAAATTGATTAGGTTGTTTTCTGATTGAAAATCGTAAATCAAACTTTGCTTTTGTGGAGTTTCGGAGGTCTATTCAAATACATTAAACACGATATCAAAAAGGGCGCGTAAGTCGCGCTGTGCTGACAAGTGTGCGTAACTACATCATTAAAACTCAGCATTCAGTCCGCCTGCAAACTTTACATTTGTAGTGTGCTCTTGAACAGAGCGCTGTCTACAAGTTGCCGTATGAAACTGGCGTAACTAGGTCGGAGCTCCCAGCTATCGTGGCGCATGCACGGGCAGAGCTGTGTACGAGACGTAACTTAAAGGCTTGACCAAGTCGCCAAACAGTGCGCGCAGCTTTGGTATATCTATTATTTAATTACTGTAGACTATTTTCTCTCTTTCTTTGCACTTTTCGTATCAAACCTTTGAAATAGTCTGGAAGTAGAACATTAGCAGGGCTTCGGAAAAGTTGGAAGCAACCGTGAATGGACTATACTCATTTTATTAGACAGCCGCTTTCGAATAACATTTAGGAAACATTTCACACAAGAGCGATAGTTTTTCTCTCTCTCTTCGTCTCCAATGTGTATTTTTTGGAAGTAAAGATAGCTTAAACAAGCGTTTTTGAAAATAATTTGTTAGGTGTAAAAATTTGGCACAAAATATTTAAACACGAAGACGTGTTACTATAAAACGATTGGGTCACCGCAGAATGTCTCGACAAAGATGAGTTTACGTCGATAAGACTAGATGCTACAGGATATAGGGAACATCTGATGCCCCCTTCCTGGATCGTCGTTAGCATTTAGACCTCGGCGACTGGAAACTACACCAGACAGACCGCAGCTTTAGCACCATAACCAGGAGGATCTCGGACGGAATCACGAGCGTCCTGCGTAAACGGCTATCCACATCGCAGCCGCCACTCGGTGGACCACAGCGACGCCACTCACAAGTACACTGCGGAATGGAAGCCGGCAGGGGGGCTAGCGGCACGTCCTTGGCCGCTATGCGACGGCGGCGCCGGCTTCTACTAGAAGTGCACCGGGCGGGTGGCGACCCAACACCCACCCACCTGCCCCTCCCAAGGACGCCGGAAACCGGCTTCGACGTGCTTCATCCAACGCGCTCGTGTCCCGAGGACGTCCTCGTGCTTCCGCGGCCGCTACCCCTCGCGCTACGTGCGTCCAGCGGTGCCGCCACGAGAAGATTACAGCTAAAACCCCGGCCGTGAATGAAAACTGAGAGGGAGGCAATGAGCCTGCTACGTCTTCGGCTTCTGCAAAGAACACTTTTATAGTTTGTTCATGCAGGAATGAACAAGCAACGGGAACGTGCCATCAGGTAGTATATTGCCTGATCATATTTCAGAAGTAGATTTGGCTCACTTCAAGAGTCCGGCAAAAAGGACACGTCCTCTACGTAATTATTGCGTTCCGGCGGGAATTTTCACTGTGACCTAACATGTCTTTGACCTCATAAAATATATTATCTTTATTATTATCACGATTTTATGCTACAAAATTGTTATCGCCGTGTTGTAAACATTCGCTTTGTTACTCATACAAAAATATGTGTATAATCTTTGATGAACCATGTTAATCATGTTTTCTTTCGATTTCTTATTTCATAGTAAATACTTCATTTTTCATACGTGTTTTGTTGTGCAAAAACTTAAAGCACACAAGTTAATTTTCCTGGTACTTAGTATTCATATTTTATGTTAACTGATAATGGGAATATTATTTCGGGTTACTTATTAAACTTGTGAAAACGGTTTGCTTGAAATACTAATGATTTTATTAAGCTATTTTTTCAACACTGAGATTAAACTATATGCGACACAAATAATACATGGGTTTCCCCGTATGAAAAATTGGCAACGCTAATGAAATTACACCACCGCGGCTCCTACGCATTTTGGGAGTTTGTATTTTCACTACAACGTGAACAGTACACACTATTTCCCCTTGAAGTCGGTATTGTTTGACTGCTGTCAGTATCACGCAAAAAATATTATACGTATTCTAAAATATGAGCTGTGACAAAAACTGAAAATCTAGAATAAAAGAGAAAAAATTTACTGCTCGTTTGAGCAGGTTACCCTCTACCGTCTGTTTCAAATTCCCCAATTAAATTAAATTAGGGCAATAAGCCCTAGCCCATTAGGCCTATTTGAAGATCTTGTACTGTGTCCATTCTAAGGTGGCAGAGAAACACATTGCTAGTGCCAAAGTAAAAGCCACTTTCTGGCTAGTCAATTAATAGTACTGCGTTTTAAAATCGTTTAACGTCAAACGTACTTATTTAAATAGTTGCGTCCTTTAGTTCTATGTAATGTTAAAGTTACCTGTACGCATAGGTACGAGCAATATACGATTGCAGCTTGTAATTATTTTGTTTTTCTGTTTCGGGGTGAAAACGCTTTACGTAGCTCACAAAGTAACCTAACTTAAGCGTACATCAAAAATGGCACTCAAAACCTCTTCTTTGGAAAACGAAGTTATTTGACCACCAGATTGCATCGACTGAACACATGACAATTTGTAGAGTTGTGGCACTCAAAACAAATCGCTGTTAACAAAACCCACCCAACGATGGTTAATAAAAAAAATTGGATTCTGGTTGATACCAAAGATGTTTCTTAATAGCTTAAAAAAAACAGAGTCCACATTTAGTTTCGTTTTATTATGGATTGTACTTTTTAGTTAAAATTGGGGCCACGGTGGCTGAGCGGTTAGACTACTCGCCTCCCACCAAGGTGAACTGGGTCACTCCCGGATTTTCGCAAATGGGGATCGTACCGGACAATGCCGCTGGTCGACGGGTTTTCTCGGAGATATCCCGTTTCTCCCGCTGTTGCATTCCAGCGCTGCTCCATTCTCACCTCATTTCACCCTCATCGGCTCTAAATACCTCGTTGTTAAGAGCCACCCATATCTACTATAACCATTATATTTCTGTAGCAGTTACACATTTTAGTGCCATGCGTGGCGATGAAATGAACTCTTCAGTCACACCGTGTCTACCTGTGACGGGAAATATAGCCTCGCTAGTCTCGACATTATGTTCAGTCATACATAAAATTTTAACATTAACTACGTCATAAATAAGCAGAACTGGCGGTATTGGAGCGACACCAAACCCAACTCCCATTAGATAGCAATGCAGAAGGCAGTAAAGTTGGTTTGGTGTGGCACTTGGTTTGGTGTGTAAAGATGGATTTTTTTTTTTGCAGATTCATTAGAGGTTATGAAGTGGACAACAATGAAATATACACTTTTCGTCGATAATATTGAAATAAAAAAAAAAATCAGATATTATTCTGAAGAATACCAACAATTGGAAGTCAGTTAAAAATACGTTAGAATGACGCTAACGAGTGTGCTATTGCTATGCCAGACGTAACATTTTGAAATCATTGGGATCGAACCTCCGCCCAAAATATAAGAAGATTTATACGGACAGTACGGCCACGCTATCCACTACTCTATACCCCTGTTCACGGTAAACTGAGCACTTTTGGAAGCCCTGCTTAAAATCTACCTGTTTGCACATTGTGTATGCTCGCACCATATGTAAAATTAACATCGCCATCGACCTGATCACTTAGTACATGCGTCGGTCAAGTGAAACTGTACAATTATTATTAAAAGTATAAATATTTTTAAAAAGTAGCTAATTCTTACTTTTATACGCATATAAAAACAGAAAGCAAAATAAATTATTTCAATATTCACAAACGCTTACCTAGCACCTTTAATTCAAAGCTAAGAAATGGAATTATTATTTTTCCCAGTCGTTACCATACGGCGCCTGTTAGTGTGTCCGTTAAAAGCATATGCAGATAGGGGCAGTGACATTTCTCATAGGTTGATTTCAAAAGTACTAAGTCAACCGCGAACGGCCTATACTTCGACAAACCGAATTAAAAGTTTCTTACATAGTATAAAAATATTTCATTCAACATAAGTAAATGTGTATTCTGAAGGTTTAAATAGACGTATGGAGTTTAAAAGTCTAAATTACATGTGGAACAGTTTACATGGTTCATAGCATAATCACGGTGGTTTTCAATTTACGAGGTTATCGCTGTTCACAATTGGCAGCCATTTTTACAACGGCACGTAGCTGGGAACCCGTACAGCGAACTTAAAAAACAGCGAATTTCAGTAACCGCACTGTTCAAGACGCTGTTTCACGTTTATTTTATTTCTGCATTCAGTTATTTTCCCCAGTGTGTGTTCAGTGAGCTGAACAAATGCGCTGCTCGTAATGTGTGTACGTTTATCACACTGCCTTGTAAACAAACGTTTGAGATTAAGAAAAAAATTTCGCACAAAGATTACTTATTTCGAAATTTGTACTCAAGGATAGCTAAATATCTGTCTAAGTGAGACCATGGATTCGAAATTAAAGATTCGACAGTTCAAAATAATTTCGCAACAACTCAAACAGTTTTCTATGTTATTCTAAATGTTTACATTCTAGGTTAGGTAGGACGAAATGTGAAGTTGAGTACATTCATTATTATAATACCTTTTCAGTTATTTGACCAAAAACTTAGGGAAGCCTACTACTTTACTAATGCAGACTTATTTTACTTTTACAATTCAGTACTTATTCAAATTAAAAATTAGTTGTAGGCCTTTGTCATTGTTGTAGGATAATGAAAGACTTCTGCTGGTAGAGTTGCTAAATTTCGGGAGTAAATGAGGTCTAAAAATCCTGAAAAATGGAAAGAATGAGAAATATATGACGATAATCATGTTTTGGCAAGCTTCACACAAAGTTCAGAAAAACCCACATTCTGAATAATTACCGAGATAAGTACAGGTCTAGGAAAGCACGCCACAAAGTATTTGGTTGCGGTTTAAGGTCATTTATTCTTATAGTGAAACAAAGTGGTACTTAGGAACAGAGAGAATAAAATTGGCATTTCACAAGATCAGGATATGAAAAGGCTTTAAGACCATAAATGAAACATTCGTAGTACTTTTATTACTGTTTATATTCAAGGATAGGGTCCCAAACGTTCTCTACCACACAACAGACTATGATGCTGTTTGCCGAAAAGGAGTCGTGAGCTGTCTGCTAAATAGACGAAGTTGAAGTAATGTTCCTCAAGAGTTATGGGAAAAACAAGAAAATGTGTTTGTAATAAGTAAATATGGTCAATCTGGCATTTATTTAGCTCAGATAAGCTCATTTGCTGTGTGCACCAAATGCAAAAACAAATAATACCAGACTAGTTTGTGAATTCCAAGATCACATCAAACTGTACACTTCTTTTAATTAAATTCTTTGGAGTTATTATATAGCATAAGAGTCATATGTATACTGAAAAAGAAGAAAAATTATATTTTCGTGACGTCATTCCATAACACAATGGATATAACATCCATGACAAGGAAAAGTTACATAAAACATTATTTATTGCATTATTTAAAAAAAAATTTCATTTTCAGCAGCTTTGTAACACGTCTATAAAGGATGAAAAACAATTGGAATGCATTTAACTGACAGGGGACCTGAATTTTTCTCCTGTACTCTAACTTTCATCCGATGGTTCCCCAATTTTCTAACACCCGTAACACGCTTTCTTCAATAATCCCTAAATTACTTAAATAAAATAGGGCATATTTGGTCCAATAACGGTATTTGTTTGTTATTCTGGCATTTCCTAACTAATTAAGATGTTATACGTATTTTTAAAGAAATCTAGCTGAACCGAAACTCAAATGTAACATCCGTAACATACGGAATGGCTGTTTTATGCACCAAATGCTCTGATATCGTCATGATGGCGCACCAAAGCAGTTACTGACTGTACTAGTGGTAATTAAATCAGAAGTTGGCAAGTTTCTAGGTCGCCCAAATTCTAAATTTCCTGCTGTAGTGCGCCTGTAAACAAAATTAAGTATATCTGCTTGTGCTGGTCAGCTGAAATTATTTCCTTCCAAATACTTTGGTTATTCACACTTTTTTATTACCACACTGTTCCCTTATGAGACAGAGTCTCTAATTTATAGTGCATTGGAATTCAGCGAATTGTTCTTAGAAAATAATCCATATCGGTGTTTTCCAAGGTCGAACCGTAACTAAGTACGTGCAGTACGCGAGCCCCTGTCTGTACGTGTCCTTAACGAGAAGTGACAGCCGTTCCCGGAACGTCACGACTGTTCCGTCGTAAGAAGCCTACCGTGTTCCTGTTGCTTTCGTTGAGTCGCTCAGTTCTCGAAAATAGGAAACCACCTCTGTGTATTATCGCTACTGTATCCGAAAAAACTGTCGTCTCGTAGTGTCGTCCACAGTTATTCGCATACTGTACGTTATATTATTAGTCCACGTTCGTTTGATTGTGTTTCATTTCCTTTGGATTTGCTGACATTCCACTCTGCGGAACTTGCTATGTTGTTTGCGATCTGTCGAAAACCTCTAATATTAGCCCTCTCCCCTTCCCCTTCCTAACTCAATCACACATCAAACTCCTTCTCTCTTTCTCTGTGCGTGTCAAATTCCGATTTTTTTGCAACAATAGTAAAGCTCTAAGATGAAATAACGTCGAATTCAACCCACACAAGTTGTCTCAAAATAAATACCAAGGGCTACTCTAAGACCTAAATAAGTCATGCATTTCTTTACGTATATTTGTTAGTTAAATCAAATTTTTTGCATATTTTTCTTATTTATGACGCCTTCTAAATTTCGTAAAATAAAATTGAATAACCATTTCTTAGAATTGAATTAGGGCGGTTTCCTTTTTTTGTAACACGTAAGAAAAAAATGATAACTTTCTAAAGGAGCCCGACAAAAAAAATACTACAAATAGTTTACTACCTATAACTCAAACTACAATATTGAATTTAAGTTGAAAAGTCTTTCGGACATATGATACTGGGTGTTTCCCCTAAATCACAAATTTCGTGCCCATAATGTGAGCTCCTGATTACCCAACATACTTATTATGGTACAAGCAGGCTCTTAAGTTAGCCGGCGCCATGACTATAGGGAACCGTAGAGGAGGACTGGAGTAGTGTGTTCATTATAGCTGCGCAGTAACCCCTCACCAAGTTCCACCGTTGGACTGCTCTTCTGCCAATAGCTCTACCGAAAACGAGGATAGGATTTGAGGTTAGAACAATGTTTATGCAAGCAGGTGTTTTGAGATGTTTGCACACTTCCTCTAGCCTAGTTTTATTGCAATGAGAATGACCAAGTATTCAATTAATTTAAGACGACGGTATGTTGGAAATTCAATTGTAAACAAACTCGTTCGTAACTGTTGATCATGTAACTTTGGCAGTTATATTGGATATTGGCGAGGGACATGCCCAGAAGAAGAAAATCTGATTAATCTTTATTATACGGCGTAGGAAACACCTCGCCGCGAAAAGTGTTTCGCCAGCCCGACGGAACTGAGCGATTCTGAAAATCTGCGGCAAGAATGTGTTGTCGTAATGTAGTAGGGTAGAGTGCACGCACGACCTAGAAACGTGTTAACACACCGAATGACGCACACGTTTCATTTGCGGCGGGAGGTTTGTGAAGGAAGGATGGCGGGCGGGGCCGCCGGCTAAGAATTGAGAGCAAGTAAACACGGCGTGCCGGGAACAGCCGCGCGCATGAGCGCGTGTGCAGAGCTCTGCGACCACACCGGCACGCTTCACCGACATGTTTACAACAGTCGCGACCACACTGTTCTTGACGCCCGGTTGCCGCTCGCTGCAATTTAAAGACTGGGTGGTACATGTATGAACGCTGGTCACCTTAAATGAGGTTTAAAGTTATCTGAAAGTCAATATAGAAAAATCAAGCCGGAAATTATTTTGATGAAATGGTACATTCCTTTCACGCGATATCTTACGCTGCACTTACGGCTCCCGCTTACCTGGAACTTTATTCCGCTTTTGGCGCCCAGAAGCGCGGGAGCGATAAGGACGCCACTGCCACGCGCATGAAGTGCACAAACACCGCTAAGCGCAAGGTAAAGTGGTCTAGTCACACTGGGGACTTTCAACGGTGACCCCATTAATTTATTGGTGGATGTAGGATTGTACAGTGCAGGGCCCTTGAGTCGGTTTGCACGTATCTGATGCTTATGCAAGATAATCCACCTAACGTGGACACCCCGAAAAATTCCGTAACGGTTGCAGATCACAAATTAACTGTTTTTGCTAAATTAAATTACGTACTGGGGCAAGTAATTTGCCACAAAAAGACTACTAGTAGCATGTACGGACAGAAATAATTAAACCACATATGATTTTTCCCCGGGAAACATACATTTATTTAAACGACATCTGAAAGTACGTGCAAAGAAAATTAAGTGATATAGCATATGAAATGGAAAATAAGACAGAAACACCAAGAATTAATGTTCAAATATGATAAAGTTTAGTGGGCCGGTAGCACAGGGCAGTGGAATAGTACTCACAGCTGTAAGCAAGCAACACTCAATCGCAACTCATCCTGGAGGGACCGCTTCCTTATAGCAGCGTAGATCTTACTTTAATGAGACACGAGGCACGGAATGCGACATTGGAAAAAGAAGAGCACCACAGCGGAGGGAAGACTGGCAATGTGAGTGCAAGTCTGATATCAATACAATAGATTTTATTCAGATACCAACATCATTCAGGAGATAATTTGTCTAGTCATTAACTGTACTGAGCAACGAGTGCGTCCAGATGCACAGCAAAAATAAAACAAACCAGCCTAAGAAGAAATGCAATCGCATCCGCTTGCATAGTACAAAAGACCACAGTTATATTTCGAACGCTTCCCATTAGGTATTTCCACAGCATGTGCTCGATGTGTTTACCATCGACAGCAATACACATCTGTAAACGCACATGTAGCGAGCGACGAGCGGCCTGAAGTGTTTCTGGCGTAATAGCCTCTGCAAGCAACCACAATGGCATGTCTTCTGACATCACAGGAAACGTGTTGTACACCATATCTTTCAGTTTTCCCCACAGGAAAAACATCGAGAGGTGTGAGGTCGGAGAAGCGAGCTGGCCATCTTACAACACCACCACAACCTAACCACCGGTTTGGAAACGTTTCATTTAACTCTTGCCTCGCCACGAAAGTAAAATGCGCAGGACAACCATCATTCTGAAACCACATATAACAATGTATGTCGAGCGGTATGTCTTCCAAAAGTGCCGGTCAGGTCTATCTGAGGAAATGGGCGTACGCACAGCCGGCAATTGTCCATTGAATGAAGTATGGGCCTATTACGTAGTCTCCAAAGATTCCACACATCTTCAATTTCCACTGTGGCTAATGCTCCACGTGCCAGACCCAACACGGATTCTCCGTCGCCCAGTAGGGCATATTACGCGCCCATGGTTTGTGAAGGTCGCTTCATCGGTAAATAGTAAGTTCTTCAGAAAATTACTNACACGGATTCTCCGTCGCCCAGTAGGGCATATTACGCGCCCATGGTTTGTGAAGGTCGCTTCATCGGTAAATAGTATGTTCTTCAGAAAATTGCTGTAATCACTTACATACATCTGAACAAAACTACAAAACTGAACACGCTGCTGGAAGTCGCCTTCATGCATTGCCTGATGAAGAGCCACGTGATATGGATGGCATTTCCGTTGTTGCGGTATCCATAACACACTTTTTTTACTTATTCCAACGAACCTGGAAAGTTCTCGCGTACCCTTGCAGGGAATTGAATCGACAGGTGCCAACACATCGTGTTGGTGCATCTCACCGGTAGCAGTCTTTCGTTGTACTCGTGTTGTGAAATTACCATCACCTCGTGACAAGAGACATGTGCGAATTCTTCGTATCGTTTGCCGTAAGATAGGCGTCCGATTAAGACACCTTTCACCATACATTTGGACGGCTTGCTTGGCATTTTTCCCACACTCACCGTAAATAAGTAGAGCGTCCAGTTTTTTCTCATTCGACAACTTCATTGCATAAGTACAGCCACACTCTGCAATACCACTTACCACAACATATTATATTGACTGGCGCTGCGGTGCTATTAAGAGGTGGTCCCGCCACAACGAGTCCTGGCGCGTGTTGCTTGCTTACAGATTTAAGTACAGGTCCACTGTTCCATGCTACCGGCCCACCTAACATAATCATATTTGTACATTATTTGTTGGCATTGGCATTTGTTGGCATTATCTGTGTTACTTTCTACTGAATATGCTATATCACTAAATTCCTCTGTGCATGTACTTTCAGATGTTGAAATAAATGTATGTTTCCAGGAGAAAAAATCATATGTAGTTTAATTATTTCTTTCCATACGCGTTTTACGAATAGTCTCTTTGCGGCAAATTACTTGCCCCCGCACGTAGTTTGATTTAGGGAAAATAACATTTCATGATCTGCAACTGTTCCGGAAATTTTGGAGGTGTCCACGTTAGGCGGACCATCCTGTATATTTAAGTACAAATCTGAAAATTGAACAAAATTAACACGTTAGGTTAAAATTAAAAATATTTTTTTCTTTTAACAATATTACAATATATATTTCTTGGAAACCTGTTGTGCGGTTCACCTGTATTCAAATTTTTTATGTTTGGGATTTGATTTAAATTAAAGTACTTAGGAGTTAAATCCTTACCACATGTAAACCAAGGATAAAATTTAAAAGAAAAATAATTGCAACATTCCATTCCCGTGACACTAATAAAACATTTAGCAAAATAAAACTGTGTTAAAATAACTTTTTGAAATTTGTACGAATCTAAGTTTTTAAGTTAAAATTCTGATATTTACGCTAAAAGCAATATGAATGTTATTTTTCATATGATTTGGTAATTGAATTAAGAATGTCATAGAAATGGTGTATTACAGAAAGTTACTACATACAAAACAAAAATATTTAGTTTCTTAAAAGCCCTTTAACATTTTATGAAATAAACAGTGTATGTGGCGCACAATATCCTCGAAGGTTATGGTTGGTTCTCGGGCACGTTTACAAAGAAACTGAATGACTTACATATACTTTTGTTACGAGTATAAAACACACTGACATCGAGTTTATGTCGTGTTCATGTATCAAAAAACCTACACTTTATATTTTAAAATCAATTACTCAAAAATAACACACACCCATTTTTTACACAGAGTTTTGAACTCTCAGTCTCTCGTACGTGGACTGACTTTTCAACCAATCGCGCACGCTGTCAAAAACGCGGCGAGATATTCAGAAACCTAAAAATGTCACCATAAAGCCACTCCTTGCACTCGCGTGTATATGAAACACTGCGGAAAGCATTTTAACATCACTCTTTCAATCATTCATTAAGAGGGCCTACGACATAAATTAATACTGAACATATTAATTTATATCTGCAGGTTAAGGCAAAACACTATTTACAAATCAAGAAAAGAGCAATTCTAGATAACAGCATTTTCCAAGTTTGCGAGCAAAAACATATTTTGCCAAACTCGTGCAGTTCTACTGGCTATTCCTTACGTCGTAAATGTGTATATTACATTGCGGCCCAAGATATTACACCTAAGTTTATTAGTCACATAGCAATTTTTATATTAAAAATTAGCAAAAGGGTTTTAAAAAAAGCTGAAGTAAATTTTTAAGCGCGGCCTTAAAAAAGTTTTCCTAACTTTTCGATGTGGATAATTCACAAAAAAACAGAGCCACGAAATTTATTGTACCCCCCACAAAATATTCTGAGTCAGGGTATAGTTTCATCATTGAATCAGTACTTCAAGGTCTCGCGAAATCCATTCTAAAGAAACGTTCGCGATTTACAAAGAAAGGACATTTTCTGCCAGCAAAAAATAGTCAGTGTCGAATTATCTGGCGTGGGGCAAGCGTGCGTTTGTATGCGTGTGTGCAAGACACGAGATAGCCAGAAAGAGCGCCTTTAAGTGGCTGGTTAAATGTCGGAATGAGACCACGTTACTGCCCAGCGTTTTCAAAGTTGTATGTAGGTTGTTCACGGCAAAAAAAAAAAAAACTTTTGAGACCCTAGTTACTATCAGCCATTAGTTATTCCACCACTTTTTAAAATAAATGTTGCCATGTAAGTAATAAACACAGTGTATATATTTCACCGGCTTCGAAAGTTAGCGTCTAGGGCTACATTAAATATATTTATTAACTATTATTATTATTATTATTCCAAATGAGAGGGTTTCAAAAAGTGCTCAGTTTACCGTGAATAGCCTATAACTGGATGGACGACGCGACGGTTATACGGTGCGCAAATCCGAAATAAGCATGGACGGACCGGAAATCGAACCCCCTCCCCCGGCACAAATGTAAGTGATGTGCTAGAATTGCACTACATCTCAATAAACTACCCTTAATGGTCTGAAACTGTGGTGCGTGATCACGCGGATCTAATTTAACCATTAAAGAAATGTAACTATGAAATGTGTCAGACAGATTCGGTTAAATCTGCATGGACATTTTTCTGGAATCAAAGAAGGACTCGTGAGCAAACAGAAAACCGCCGAGACCCAGCGAATTGGATTGGTGGGACGGCGACGCATGACGCTTGTCATATCTTAATATTCCGCGAATGGTGATACGGCTGTTAGCAGTCCACGTTTCTACAATGCTAGGTTCTTTACAAAGTTTTCTGGTAGAACTATTTTGATTTTCCGCGCTTTACGGAGACTTCTTTACTAGATGATTTATACGCGTACTCCATCCCCCTCGAAATTCATACGTAAGGGAAGATTTAAATCTCTTTATGCTTTTCTACTGTAGTTTTAAAGACTAAATTGCGACGTTGCATGTATGTTACATGTATGTCCCATGTCCATACCATTCCCATGCGTTGGTTAGGCCGGTTCTACTGATACCAAAATTTTGCAGCAATATATAGCAGGTAGATATATTTGAAATTAATGATTTTGATTTGATTTACAGAAATAATAACATGAACAGTAATAAGAGAGTACATGCATCCCAGCACTCAATAGTGCTCTTCTACAGAAGTGGACAGTAGTGAAACAGTAGAGGAAAACTGAAAAGAAATAAACAAAGATTAGTAAGAGAACAGCGGGGGGAAAAAACTCACCAAAACCACCAAAATGAAAATAACAATGATCTAGAAAAAAGGAATCGTGGAAGAGTAAGGAAACTACAGCGCCTTTAGTTTACTTTTACGTCTGGTAATGTTATTTAAAACTACTCAGTTTTCTTTGTGCGAATCACGTACGTAAGTTTCACGTGTAATTCTAGTGTTTGCTCAGTTTCTGATGCTGAGTTGAGCGCCGGTGAGGACGAAGTGAGGTGGTGGTGAAGCAGTGGCGGGATGCAAGTACGGGGAAAGCGAGAACACCCGGAGAAACTCTCAAGCCAACGGCAACATCCGCAGCGTTTCCCACACGCGAAAATTCGGGTCACTCCGCCGGAAACGAAACCCGGTTCGCTTTTGATAGGAGGAGAGTAGTCTTACTACTATACCACCGCGGCCCCCGTCAAATTTAGAAGAGTGTTCTTATAAATCAGAATCCATCAAACCGGTAAACTAAAGACGAAAGACACGGAATCAAAGCAGCGGAAAAGAAAGAAGAGAAAGAAAAAGTCAGAATGAAACAAAACAGGCAATGTACGACGGCACGGATGGAGGGAGGAAAGTAAGGGGCGAAGATATAACGGGAAACTGAGGGCAGGAAGGATGCGAGCCAATTTCCGCGTGCATAAACATCGCTCTGCACCTCCAGGGCCCCTTCATTTCCTTCGAGCTGTGCCTCAATAACCCNCAATTTCCGCGTGCATAAACATCGCTCTGCACCTCCAGGGCCCCTTCATTTCCTTCGAGCTGTGCCTCAATAACCCTTACTGCTTCCGCCAGGTCATTCTCGTTAACTTCAAAAAGTTTGCGACATTTTTAAAGTCACTACAGGTAGCATAANCAATTTCCGCGTGCATAAACATCGCTCTGTACCTCCAGGGCCCCTTCATTTCCTTCGAGCTGTGCCTCAATAACCTTTACTGCTTCCGCCAGGTCATTCTCGTTAACTTCAAAAAGTTTGCGACATTTTTAAAGTCACTACAGGTAGCATAANTTACTGCTTCCGCCAGGTCATTCTCGTTAACTTCAAAAAGTTTGCGACATTTTTAAAGTCACTACAGGTAGCATAATAAAACGTCTTGAGAATTTTATGTTGTAAAATTTCAAAAAGTACAGTTAAATTATTGGCTAAAATTTTTGTCAAAGGGCATCCAGACGATACTAATTAACGTCCTCAAAATTTTCACTGGAAACAAATTACTCACCAACGTCTATATCATAATTAACTTGCAACAGTGTTGTAGTGAAATGGTTAGTACTTTTACAGGTCCTTGATATTTGGACACGTGACTAAGTCAAAGACATGGGTCTTGGGAAGTTTAGATTTGTTTGGTCACGATCGACTGCAGCTAAAATGTCCAAGATAGTGCCGAATAATTTTTTTGTTGTCTCTGTAACGGCAAAATCTACACTTTAAAGAGGCTTTTTGCTTTCGCATCAGNAGTGCCGAATAATTTTTTTGTTGTCTCTGTAACGGCAAAATCTACACTTTAAAGAGGCTTTTTGCTTTCGCATCAACCCCTCCCCTATTTTTTTTCCACTGTAAAAACCTATCTGCTTAAGCTCCGAAAAAAAAAAAATCTCTTTTACACTTACAGTGAAAGTAACTTATTATTTATCAGAATTTAAGTGAATTCACGACGTGAAAAGTAATTGAACCTACGGTACATATTTCATAGTTCTTCCCTCTGACATGCATTCTATAATTATGACNACGACGTGAAAAGTAATTGAACCTACGGTACATATTTCATAGTTCTTCCCTCTGACATGCATTCTATAATTATGACTTAAATTACGCTAGGTCTAAATTATTAGAATTCTGGGCGATTTCAGATTTTCAAGAAAAAAATTTCATGCGGCCAAAGACATTTGACTACTTAGCTTACCCTGCAGTACAGACATAACTTCTGAAGTATAACGCACTATTTCGGGATTAACAAAAAACAAAAATTATAAACACATCTTTTTACAGCTGCCAGATAAACAGTAAAGATTGTGCCAGAAATATGCAGTACCCCGAGAAATTTTTGATGTAATGAGAAACTGTTAATAAGTTAAAACTAAAGTTATGAAAAACAAAAGAATTTTCAGCGCGCTACTCTTGCTGACTGCAAATTGAACACATTGTACATTTACGGTCGATTAACGACCGAAAAAAACCATAAACCTTTCAAAACAGACAATAGCCAAAAATCAGTAACAAGATTACAAATTCTATGTTTATGGAAGTCATTAGCAAGACGACTGGGGTAACACCAACCCCCTCCCCCCGCAAAACAATTCTCCTTTCTTGGCTTTGTGTTGAACATTGTCTTATGTGGTAGTTGCGCTACCTTAACTGTCCATGATCACGTCAACGTTTATGTATCTGTAGGAAAACATCAGACAATGTACAGTTTCCTTTTAAGTATAACGTTAATAATGACTAAACTAATATGAAAAATGTCGCTACACTTTTTGTCTCCAGTATAGGAGTAAATTATAAAAATGGCTATTGGACAAGATTAATTCTTATTGAACAGGAACTTGAAACATAACACGTAAAATGAGGCAAATTCTTAGTTATGTTCTGGGTTTTTCCCGTTCCCTGCGTTATTAGCGATTTGGATCTTTTATTCCCGAAGTTTTCCCTACTACGCCACGGTGCAAAACGATCAACTTGAGGATCTGAAAATTTTATTTACTTTCTTGAAGTGAAATATAAAAATTTAAACACTTTTCCCACTCAAAAATTGTTTTTATAAATACTGGTCCGTTCGTAACCATCGCAGGAACAAGACTGTTGCAGAAACTGCCTATCTCAGGACGTCCCATCTGGAGTTGTCAAATATCTCACCAGATTGGCAAAGCTACACCGAAATGCTATGTAAAATAACATTACGATATCTGCTACTTAAATTAAGAAGCTGCGAAGGTTTTTCCTTTGGTCGTGAAGCCATAAATTTTCGTTACCTGGAGAAAATTTCTCTGCAGAAAGCTTTCGCCCACAGACTGTCTCACGCTACGGAATTTATTAGGTCGCCGCAGTCTTACGCACAGGTTTACAACTCGCGCACCGCGAAGTGCACGAGGCAAGGCATACAAGGTTAAACATAAAAAAATACAGGCTTTTCACGGTCAACCGAGTGNGCACCGCGAAGTGCACGAGGCAAGGCATACAAGGTTAAACATAAAAAAATACAGGCTTTTCACGGTCAACCGAGTGGTTTTAGAGGCTCTGGTTAGAACCTACTTTCTCCTCATTTTGTATGATTCCATCACATATAATATTAACATCGACATGGGTCTAATCACTATTTGTGCGTCGTACAAGTTAAACAGCGGAATTGCTTGGACTGTAAATGAGTTATTAATATGCAAATGTGTATGTACTCTTAAGATTTCATTTGGTGAGAATGCTATTAAAACGATTTTCGAAAAAGTTGGTGGCGATTGCAGGTTCGTCGGTGGTTTGCATACCATTAGAAAACGACAAATGCCNCAGCGCCGGACTGGGAAATTCAAAAACTTAGTAAAGGCTGTTCAAGGTAAAGTGAGCACTTTTGAAAGCCCTGCTTAAAATTTACTTGTATGCACATTGTGTATTTTTACAACACATGTACAATTATCATTGCCATGGGCCTGATCACTTTATTTATGCGTCGGGCAAATGAAACTGTGACATTATTAGCAAAGTAAATATTTTACAAATTTGCTTATTCTTATATTTATATGCATTAAAAATACAGGAAGCAAAATAAATAATTTCAGAATTCACAAGTGGTTACCTAACACTTTTAATTCAACGCTAAGACGTGGAACTACTTTCCATCAGTCGTTGACAACTTTAATGGGCGCATGCCAGTCGGCGTGCCCGTTAATATATATGCACGTAGGGGCAGCGATATTTTCCAAAGGTTGATTTCAAAACTTGCTCACTTTACTGAGAACAGCATTTACTATAAAAATGTAGTGTATGTCAACACACACAGTGCACACTGACGCTAAACAAATGTGCCACTGCGCAAGTAAATGTTACAGACCAATTCTTTGACGTTACACGGGGAACTCGCTGCTTGTAATGTTGCGTGGAACTATGTACAACTTTGTGTTCGCCATCATGTCAACGGTGACTACTTTAGAAAAAAAAAAAAAAAAANAAAATGAAGGGTAAAGTGGAAACTAAAAATGCGTTTCATAATGTTACAATCTTTCAAAGTCTCTGGGCATATCCAAGTTCTTTAAGGAGAAGTCGTCTTAAATAAGAGTAAATAATAATTTCCTAATTTATTTATAAAAAAAAAAAATATTTCTAACTTACTATTTCGACAATGATTGCTAACACTTGCTATTTATAACTAATATTTATATAATCACCCGTAACATAACAGAAATTAACGTACCCAAGTATTTAAAACATTCTCTATAAACAGTTTATTAACATCTATAGAATTACTATTAAAAATTATACGAGGGCTGATTCAGCAGTCATGGCAACTATTGTTAATGTCCCTAAAATGACCCAACACAGGCAAAGTTGAAAATGTACAAGTACGTTTTAAACGTGACACCACATGGGGTCAGGATGCAGGAATGTCCGGCAAGAAACAAAGACAAACATGGCTGCTTGAAATCATCGTTTAACTGATGTATTCTCGTACAAACTGTATACGCTCATTTCAACTTCCTTCAAAGTAGTCTCCTACGTTGTCCACGGTTAGTTGCCAGCGATGAGGCAGACATAGTCACAACTTTTCGACGAGAGGTGGCGCGCATTGACTGATCTCATGCAGCCGATGGTATTTCCCGCATGCCGCTGTGCAGTAAGAGGCATATTCATACACTCACTTGCGGAAAAATAAAATCACCATGGTCGAATTGCGCAAGTACAACGAAAGTTGCCACACAGTATCGCCATAGCACTACACGTGGCCCATTTGCATTTAATGTGGTTTGCGGATGTACCACTAGGAAGCATGCATGCCCCTCCCATCATTCATAGCTGCAAGACACCGAATAAGACGTTAGTAGCACCGTGAGCCATTGAACCAAGTTGAGTAAACACGCAGCATGTCCTGGCAGCGCATTCGACAAGCCTTTGGCCAGCTACACCAGTTTGAGAGAGGACGCATCGTCGGCCTCCCGAGAGGCAGGTTAGACGTTTCGGCGCTTTGTTCACCACTTGAACCGTTTTGCCTACATTGTGAGTCGGTGTTGGACCGTTTAGAACAGGACGGTACACTCACACCCGTCGAGAAAACTCGGGTCGACCCTGGCGCACCACTCTCAGGGAGGATCCTTTCAACGTGTGACAGACTGTAAGCACTCCACGGGCGTCGCTACACATCATTCAGGGAGATGTCACGGCAGCTGGGGATACGCCTGTGTCAGGTAGTTGGCAGAGCAGGATCTATCGTTGCGGTGTCCCTTACGACGTCTACCATTATGACCTGAGCATCACCGAGCACGTGTGGCATTCTGCCAGGAACGGGCAGAATGGTAGCTTGCGGATTGGCGACGAGTAGTGTACTGCGACGAATCACGGTTCTCTCTGGATACAGACGACCGCCGAATTGGAGTCTGGAGTCGTCCTGGCCAGCGCCGCGATCCACACTTCATTGTAGAGCGACATACCACACCAACGATGGTGTCATGGCGTGAGATGCCATTTCCTAAGATTCACGCATTCCTTTATTCCACTGGTGGTGATTGAAGGAACCCTGGCGACGCGGCAATACATCCAAGAAATTCTTTGACCATGTGCGCTCCCCTTCCTGGTGCAGCTCGACAACCCCGTTTTCCAGCTGATTAATGCTCGACGTCACACAGCTCTGGTATCTATAGTCTGGCCAGCAAAGTCCCCAGACCTTTCGCTCATCAACTATGTTTGTGACCTGATTGGACGGCAATTTCGGCCAGCGGCAACTACGGCAAATTTGGAGGGTCAGTTGTGCGACCTGTGGCAGGATCTTCCTCAGGAGAACGTCCGAAGTCTGTATGCCTCTATGTCCGGCCGTATCGCCGCCTGTCTCCATGCCACGTGCGATCGAACACCATACTAAGTGCATCCTGCAAATGTTGGTCCCCTGCAATACATGTTTAGTGCGGTACAGTATTTTTATGTTTTTCTGTACACATACTACCATCTCCTGTGCCTGTACCCACTTACGTACCTCTGCGATAACAACTTCAAGGTGATCAATTATTTTTTGTAATTGAGTGTATATATACAATGGCCACTGACGCACACGCTTTACGTACGAGTTGACTCCGGCCAAGGGCTCCCTACGTCACCAGCGTCATTAGGGGCAGACACTTGTGTTAATGACCACGTTAAGTAAGGGCCTGTCCAGTTAGAACATGGGATGGGGAGACGGGCTGACGTCAACTAACTTGCCACATATGCCTTGCGAAGTAAGTCTGTCGTATTCTGATCATCGCAAACAGCAATTAAATAATTCTGTTATTTCTGGTATCTGATGGTTTAATTTAATATAATTATCTTCTGAATTAAATTTCGTCCTTTCCATCGTCCTGGTCTAGCCCGAATACCGAATGCGATCTATAAACGTATTGTGCCTAGTGGCCGTAGGTACTGTTTTCTGTTCAATGACAAGTTTTCTGCACATTGTTTGATGATTATTGTGGTTCACTCGCTGTTCTAGCTACACGGACACTGGATAATTCCTAAGATGATAACTCTTAAATAACAAAACAATGCTACGTTATAGGAAACGCGATTGCTTCTGATGGAGGTTTTCTTGGTGAAAAAACAATACTGAACATTCCCCGTCAACTACGAACGTTGCCGAAGTAAAACGAAGCGTTCGTCGCCACTACAGCCAGAAAATGATGGTTCCGGCCACAATTAAGGCACTCCACAGACTTATGCACATGCAATATGAAACAAAAAATCTTAGCACAAACCGCCTATATCAGCCAGCAACATTTCCTTATCTGCAACACGTCGAAAAACTTAAAATTTTTGTGTCTGAATCCCGAAAATAAAATGTTCCGACAGAACTTAGCTTAAAAATACAGTATTCCAGAAGGCAAAACGCTTTCTTCGCTTTTATTGTATTCATTCGTGTTCAAAGTTCTTTCCCAGTAAACATTTTCAGTTTTGTAAATAAATTTATTGTCAATCTAAATTTACATCGAAAATGTAAAAAAAAAGTCCGCAAAGTCCCGTGCATTAAGGAAATTGTGCCGCTGACAATCTGTTAATTTCAGTGGAATTGTGCTATTATTTCGTTACATTTACGAAGTTACAAACACTAGCAGTAAATGGATAGATAATCTATGAATTCACGATGGAATCAAAAATGTACTTTAGTTCACGGTTCTTAATTTTTGTTTTAACAGCGAGGCTGCAGTCGAACAACGTCGACATAGGAATATTTACTCAACCCCGTCGGGCAGTAACATTAATACCACATCTATACTGCCAGGTTGTAGCTTAAAATACAAAATCACCCTTCCGGAACAGCACAAGCACTCGCCTGGAACAGGGTTGGAAAACGACCCCCCTTGCAGGTGGCTACGATCAAACTTGCGACCTCCCGAACGCGTGGCCAGCATACCGCCGCATGACCGAACACCGAAGAGAAAGGGGGTAGTGGTAATTCGAAGGTGCATAGGATCTTCAGTGTTATTCAGCACTTACGATTACGCGCATGGAGTAGGCCCTAACATACAACCCGACATGACTTGTGAGGTGAGTTAATTTTCTGACCAAATAATCCCTCTTGTATAATTTCATTTGAATTGAGTTTGCTCATAGAAATAAGTAGTATCGAGAAAACAATATGGTAAGCCACTTTGTGTTTATGAAGCATCGTGTTGTAGTTAGTAGTTAGTTTTGGTGACATCCGTTAACCCGTCATAATTCCTTCAAATTATTTTCCAAGACGTTATGACATATTCAACAGTTAAGTTTGTTCGCTGTACGACAAATACATATGGTTAAGAATTTAACCTATACAGACAGGTTTATATAAAATTATACATGTGTAACAAGATTTTGAATGATTCTTTGGAGGAGTCTAAATAAACACAACTTATTTCTGAAAAATTTCACCTTCACAACCAAAACTCTTAAAAACTCATGTCTATGGGACTGTGTGTCTCCGTGTAACGATGCTTCAATCTACAGTAAACTTGAGAACGATATGGTTGTGCTTCACAGATTGGCCACTATGAGGTTGGCGGAGACACACTCACGCCTTACCATTTCACTCAACCAGTGATTCAAAAGAAATTATAGGTTTATGCTAAAAAAAACGAGGTTCAGCAGGAATCTTAGATTAGTTTTTGGTCCAGTTACGTTACCAAAAAACTAATGTCGGCTCCCAATACCCACGCACGTGCTGTATAGTAAGCTCGCTGATTCATCCCAGCGAGGTTACCTTAGCTTAAATAGCCTACTAGAGCAGCCCCGTTTTGACAAATACTGTATTCATACAAATAACGGGCCCATGTAAGTCTTTGTACGTCCCTTCTACCCCCGCCTCCACCCCCTAAAAAAAATCATTATTCCTACCTACTTATTAGACGTGTTATTCGTCACCAGGGTGCTTATGTATAAACTTTTTTTTTTTTCGAGAACTCTTTTTTTTCGACTATACGCACTCGATGATTGTGAAATAATTTGTTTCCAGTTGTATACTTCAGGAACGNCTAAAAAAAATCATTATTCCTACCTACTTATTAGACGTGTTATTCGTCACCAGGGTGCTTATGTATAAACTTTTTTTTTTCCGAGAACTCTTTTTTTTCGACTATACGCACTCGATGATTGTGAAATAATTTGTTTCCAGTTGTATACTTCAGGAACGAATAATTCTTAGCTTACAAAAATTACCACGTCTTTGTATTACACTTAAATATGACTTCCCAAACTGCTGTGTACCAGAGTCGCACACATAGTTGTAAACAGTCTGATCTTGAAAACCAACTCCTTTAACAATTTGTCCTCAATTTTACGCTTTTTGGACGATATTGTCTAAAATGTTAGTATTTTAAGTGACATCTATACTTAGATTTTAATAAAAATCAATTGCACATAGCGATAAGAGTTATTATCTCTTGTTTTACGATGCTATTACCAATGGTTCCTATCATTAACTGCATCGATTATATCTTTTAGTATACTGATTCAGTTGCGTGTTAAAAAGAACCGTTTCAGTTCCGTTGCTGTAAGTAGATTACATGTAGGTTGGTAAAATAAGGTGCGTGCACAACTTTCCTTTGCACAAGTGAGCCAGCTCACTTGGTTATTATTAATAATTCCTTTCATTTAAGTAGCAGATCATTCCAATATTTTTAGAAAGATGTTTTAAACCACTATATACGGGACCATTGATTTACAAGTTATATTCTTGTAAGGGCACCTGCAAAATAGCCTTGGCCAACTGCGTAAATTACCACCTTCAGATTGCGTGTCCTGATAAACACTTTAAGCTGGTTGTTTATACAACCAGTTCTACAGCGGAGAGACTGCTGCACCTGCCATCTGGGAAGAGTGCGTAAGTTCGGCGTTGTGACGCAACAGTAACTCTCACGTTTTACGCCAACGTTTTCCAGCTGCCTTAGTGAAAATATATGGCTTGTTCGCCTGGACCGTGAAAATTAACTACACAGCGATCGCTACAGCTGCCTCCAAGTAGCAAGAAGACTTTGAAAAAAAGGGTTGAGTCAGCAAAATAATTTTTTATTTATGCCTCTTAAAAACATTTTGTTGGATAAATAAAAAATTTTAATGTTTTGTTTTTATCTGAAGTGGCCAAATTATTATGACCACCCCCTCAATACAATGTTGTACCTAAATACCATTGGGCATTCAGACGTTGTTCAACAGTAATCAAAGGACCCATACAATGCCAAGAAAATATCCCCCAAACCATAATATTGCCTCCACCAGCTTGAAGTGTTGTGACAATGCAGTTGGGGTCCATGCTTTCATGCTGTTTTCTCCATATTTGCACCCTGCCATCTGCATGGTGTAATTGAAAACGCGATTCATCGGACCACATGACCCTTTTCCAGTCTTCTACTGTCCAATCCTTGTGCTCCTTTGCGAACTGGAGAAGTCTGCTCTTGTTCAAGGCAGACAGTAGAGGCTTTCGAACAGGTCGTCGGCTTCCATAGCCTATACAGTGTAATGTGCTGCGAACAGTTCGTTCAGAGACCTTCGCAGTTGCTCCTTGATTAAGATTCCCCACAATTTGACGTACTGTTGCTCTTCTGTTGGACTGGACAACTCTGGCAAGTCTCCTTTCAGATCGAGCATTCAATAGCCTGTGACGACCACAAGCCTGACGCTGAGACCCCGGTTTTCTGCTTGGTAGTCCACTCTCCTTAAACATTAATAACGGCAGCTCTCGAACACTTCACAACTGCAGCCGCTTTGCTGATACTGGTTCCAACGCTTCGAGCGCCTACAATCATCCCGCGTTCAAACGTAGTTAAATCACGGTTTTTTGCCCATTTCTTCGCAAGCAACATAGTGCAATTGGTGCTCCACTTGTCCTGCATTCCCTTTGCATAGCTATCTCACCCTCTTGCGGCAACAACGTGAAGTTATGGCCGATCTGCGTATAAGTGTCAAGTGGTCATAACAATTTGGCCACTCAGTGTATATATCTAAGCTGGTGAAACACGTATGCAGGGCCAACAAAATCTGCCTGGAAGCTGAATATTTGGTTCTGTCTCTGTGCACTGCTGAGAAAGGATGCAACAACGTGACTGGAATACTCAACTGTTACTAATAATAGCTTGAGGATAATTAGAACAGAATTTTTTCAAACGCCTTTTCACCAAAAGTGGTTATTTGCTGGAAGTTATAACTTCTGAAGACAACCTTTGGATAGATAATTCCTTGCTCTTTACTGCACATAGCACACCTGAATGCAAGGGTATCGCAAATCATAAAATCGAGTTAAAATGTGTGTGTTGGAAGGAGGAAAATACCTATCACTACACAGTGAAATACTGTTGCAACGTTCTATTTACTTTTGCTGGCTACGCGGAAGATAAATGAGTGTTGCACTTTAGAAAAGTGAATATTGGCATGCAATATTTACATGTACCAAAAATATGAGAAATTCTGAGTGACGGGTCAAGGTGCGATATTTTAAAGCAATTGCCGATTGGCGTAGTTAAGTAATACTGGCAGCGAATTGTGATCATTTCCATATCTTAACACCTGATAAAAAAGTAATGTTTAAATTAGTAGAAAAATAAATCTGTGAATTGTCTTATACTTAATGGCGGAAGAAATACCGTAGGCCTAACAGTACCCGAGTACGAGCCAGCAAGTCCTCGACGTAAATGTTTTAATATTCCTGCAGGAAACACAGTGGACAGAAACTGTGCAAGGCTTTTGGATGTGTTTGACTAAAGAAGAAGGTCTTTAGGTGTCTCCTCCAGTACCGACTTCATGCACAGTGTGCTCCCATCATTGTATATTTACGTACTTAAATTATGCATTTAGTAATAAAGGGATTTTCATATGACAACGGTACAATACCTATCTCCCCATAATCGAATTAGGCTCAATCTAATTATCCTCAACATTATAATTGATATCGATCTACAAAATCGAATCGCATTATTATGACCACCTGCAAGACGTGCCATCTGCAGCGCGTAGACCATGACTTGCGGCCCGTGAGGTGTGCTGGTGAATCGGGTATATAATGCGACAAACTGGCCGAGTGTACACAGTGCGCTTCCTGCTGTCATGGGCAAGGAAAGTAATTTAACCTACTTGCAAAAAGGGATAATCGTCGGCTTTCGGAAACAGCGACGTTTGTGAACTGTTCACGTGCCTCTGTGGTAAAGGCGCCTCTCGTAAGTGGACGAATGGCACCATTGGGAATAACCGTCGTGTAAACTGCAGAACTCCACGCGCCATTGATGCCCGAGGTGAACGTCGACGACGACGGTGCGTGAAGGCCAACCAACAAGCTTCAGTGGAACATCTCACCATCCAAATGAACCAGGCAGCATCCAGACACGTGTCTACCGCAACAGTTCAGTGAACCCTTCTACGAATGGGGCTCCCGAGTAGACGGAAGGTGACTGCACCCATGCTAACACGGGTGTGTCGACCAAAACGACTGGAATTTGCTCGACAGTATGGTGACTGGACCGCTGCTAATTGTCGACGAGTAGACCTCTCCGACGAGAAACGTCTGAGAACAGACACCCTGCATCCATTGATGAACGAACACAAGGCGGTGGAGACAGTGTTGAGGTTTGGGGAAAGTTTTCTTGTTATTCTATAGGTCCCATCATCCGTGTGGAAGGCAGTCTTGATCGATTCGGTTATGAATCCATCCTCCACGATCAGGTCCGCCCGTACATGATTGTCTTTCCTCGGGAGGATGGGATCTTCTAGCACGATAATGCGTCTTGCTGCACGGTTAGAAGTGTCCGCACGTGGCTGGAAGAGCACGATCAAGACTTCAGAGTATTCCCCTGGCCCCCAAACAGCCCCGATCTCAATCCAATTGAATATCTGTGGGATCACCTCAATCGTCGTGTTCGCCGTCTGTCTCCTACACCACGCACCCTTCAACAGTTGTGGGACGTACTGCAAACAGCATGGCTCCAGAAACCCGTGGATACCTATTAGCACCTAATTGAGTCACTGCCAGCTAGTATAGCTGCTGTCCGTGCTGCGAAGGGCGGCTATTCTGAATACTAGCATGTGGTCACAACAATGTGATCCAATTGTGTATGTTGGAAGAATTATGCTATTCCTGCCTACCTGAGTGGTGCATCCAACTTTTCGAGCAATATATTTAGAAGTAGGAAATCCCACTGAGCCACGGGAAATTTTTGAGCCTACAGCGCACTCAAATTCTTCCACTGCTGTCACAAACTTGGTTAATCCACCTTCGTTCCAACTATCAATCTTTCGTGGATGCAAGATCTTCTGAATGTGCTGTGTCGCTGTGATTCTCAAACTCTTGAACCTCTTCTCTAATATTTTCCAAATTACCGAGTAATTGCTTTCGGTAACCGGTATATTGTGTACTAACTCTCTGGTCTCCCCCTGTAAACAACCGAACAAGTAATGAATTTTCTGAACTTGGGTTAGGTGCGGAGTTTGATCAACGATTGAAGTAAATAACTCTGCGAAGCTTGTCCACTCAGCTCTATTGCCACTAAATACCGGCAATGGTAAAGGTGTTAGCACTGCTGTCGGGATTCCTAGCCTTTGCGAACTGTCGCTGCGGGTCGTGTAGTCACAAGTGTTTTTCTTCAACCTGATTCTTTAGCTCACGGAAAACGGTTTCGTATGCTGCAAACTGTTCTTTGCACTCTTATAATATGCTCGGATTTTCTTGAGGTGGCTGGGCGCAGATGGCAAAAAAGTTTTCCGGTAGTTCACAACGCAACTTCCTATCCTAGTTTCGCATGTATGCGGTCAGTAGTTTTTATTCGCGAAATTACAGCAATGAAAACACTTTTTGGTGCGCGTGTGTTGCGGGGTTACAAAATAGTATTCGTAACATACATGTCATATTGAAAGTATCATTCATTGGGTTACCTGAAGTGGGGTTCTTCTTTTCGTAAATAAATAAAAGTTAAAAAAAACTACTTCGTTATACTTTGCGGATCTCCAGGTTCATGTTCACGGGCTAGTATTCTTGGCCAACAAGTTGTCCAAGTGACTTGCTGTGGTATGTCCATGTTGACAGATTGGTAGCGCAAGGTGTCATGCTGGCGAGTGACGGCAAGAACTTGCCGAGCAAGATCTTGCCTGGGCATGTCCACTGCAGCGGGAATGACAACTTGTCGTGTCAAGACCCACAGATCTCCACTAATGACTCGGAAGTAGCACGTGAAATTCGCTGCCACTGTGGCGGTTTCAGTGTGTCTGAAGAAGAAAAAGAAACAGAGGACATGTTGGGTTCGAGAGTGAATAAACAGGCGTGGGAGGTTAGGTACATATACAAATCTAATCAAAGATATGCACAATGAAGATGCACAACAGTACATTAACTTTACGAGGATGTCTGCAGTAGAAGTGCAGCTTCACATTAATATAATTGGCCCAACAACAATCAAAAGGGATAAATCAATGAGGAAGATACGATTTCTGTTCACGAACGTGTCTTGGTCGCTCTTCGATTTTTTAGTAACACTTACATGGATATGAAAATGACTAGTAACTTATTCCATTAATTGCACCCTGCTTCAGTTCTGTTGTAACAAACCATTGTCCATGAATGTGATACAGGTGATGCGTACACCAGCCTGCAGTATGTATTTCGTATTCCCCCATGTACTATTGGAAAAATAATCACATAAGTGACGAAGGCTATTTTAATATGCATGAGAGAAGATTATCCAAAGGTAAGAAAGAACACTGTTTCCTTAATACAACATTTATTGATAACTAGCGAACCGGCCACGCTTCGCCCGTGTACAATTGAGTTTTACAGTAATACACTAATAAATAAATTGGGAAAAGAAAATTCATTAATGTGAAATGGCCTAGGTTTTTAACTGATTACGGCAACCCAAAAGGAAGGACATACTTTTTACCCGATAGCCAAGAAGTAGCTTTTGGAGTGCATCTGTGCAACTATCGCGTAATTATCACATTTCCGCTTTCGAGCTTCGATGTATGAAAATCAAAATTTCAGTTTCGTCAAGTTGTAGCTTTAGAAATAAGTGTACCTAGGTACTACTTTTTGTGTTTGGCTGAGGGATCTTAATCGATCACCCAAGTTAAGCAACTTTCCCAGCGGCACAAATTTGGATGGGTGACCGTTTAGTGGCATAATTTCTGAGCGCTTCCGGGCTTCGAAGGGCACGTTAAATATTAGGTCCCGGTTTTTATCGATTGATAGCAGTCGTTAAGCCATTTCAGAGGTCCTTGGGCGGCCTGATAAACTCCGACACCAGAGCAAAAAAATATTTCGGTCACGTTCCCAGCCGTTGCAGAATTACGTTTTGTTGTTATTCCACAGGAACCGTACAATTTTCCGGGATAAAAAGTATCATATGTCCTATTCCAGGACCTAAAGTACCTACATACCAAATTTAATCAAAATTCGTTCAGCCATTATGGAGCTGAGTGGTAACGAATATACGCACACGCGTAAACGCGCACACGCACACACAAATACACACAAACACACACTTTCTCATTCATAATATTAGTAGGATGTCTCAATGTACTTCTTTACAAAGTTTTTAGAAAGTCAGCACGTAATGCTGTTCATGTTTGGAGGCCACCTAGAAAACCATAATTCATATAATGTGAACTTTCCTGTACTTCGTGATATTCGTGAGTGTTTAGAGAATGAGAAACCACGGCTGGAGATGTGGTTGTTTATTGTGACTTGTGTAAATTGAATGAAACAGAGGGAGATGGAGTTGTTGATGGCGAAACTGTGTTTGTACTGGACCTTGTAAGGTGCTCGTTATCTTCTTCTGAGAAAACTATAGCTTTCCGAGTGGGAAGCATGAGTTTTTCCTTAGCAATTCCGAACTTAAACAGCGAACTTCAATAGCAACATATTCTCCAAATGTGTCATACTCATCAGGCAGCTTGTTAATTACTCCTACTGCCTTTTTAAATATGATATCTGCAAATGAAGGTGCATTTTAATGTTTTCTTTTACCCGTACGTGGTGCGGTAGAGTTGCGACTAGTTACGAGTACTTTTTTATTTTGTTGTAAGACCTCGTCACACACTGGAACATCGCTCGCAACCTGGAAAGAAAATATAAAAGTAATCGCAAGTGTTGTCTATGGAAATTGGCTGATGAGGGTATTACAAGCACATATACTGAAAATGTTTAATTATTTAATATTTCCATATGGTAATTTTACTAATGTGTAAGAAGTTTTCCCAGGAATAATAAAATGTTTACATTATCTACGACATAGAGGATCTTATTGTAGACGTTTGTCGTGTATTAAAGGGTGATACTTGTATTGAAGCCGCATGTCACATATCCGTAAAAGTAAACTAACATTAGTGGATATTTACATATAAATTCCATAATATCATCCCAATACATTGAGTTTTCGCCTCATATCCACACGCAAAAGATTCTTTAATGGCGCACCTATTTCTTGCCAAATATAGGTATAGTTATTACTGTACTACTCAACCAACATGCAAGAAACGGTTAATTTTTTTAAGCAGACAATATGTATTTTGTAAATAATTTATTCGCCTTACAATTATGTGTAGGTGAGATAGAATCAAACTTAATTGGCTAATGTTTTAACATGTATATACATGTTTAATCTGTTCTACAGTTCGTTGCTACAAGAGAAGAATAGTTTGTACATGCGAGGAAATTTGAAGAACGCTGGAACTTCCCCCATTGTTTAGGAGCAATGAATGCAAAGCATGTAGTAATACAGGCGCCTAACGATAGTGGAAGTTATTAATACCACTATAAGGGATCGCAAAGAATTGTTGTCTAGCAATCGTGGACACCGAGTACAGGTTTACGTATGTGGATGTAGGCTGCAATGGGAGGATATCGTATGACGGAGTGTTGGCTAATTGCTCTTTGCATAATGCGTTAGAGCTGGCTCTGTGCAGTTGTCACCTCCTATCCCACTACCTGGCAGAAGACTTCCTGTGCCCTTCTACTTCGTTGCAGATGATGCATTTGTCGTGCGACCGTATATTATGAAGCCATATCCCTACAGGGATCAACTCGCTCCAAACAGAATATTAGATTATAGGTTATCACGTGCACGACGCATTGATGAAAATTTATTTGGATTAATTTGCAATAAATTCAGGGTATTACGGAAGCCCATGAACATATCTTGGTCCATTGCCGATTATGTTGTTCTCGCCGTATGCGTGCTTCACTATATCTTGCTTTCAAATGCTTCACGCTCAACACATACCTCCGCCGTGGATCTGTCGACACAGACAGTACAGATGACGTGCGCAACACACAGCCTGGTGACTGGCGTGAGGAAGGTTTCCCAATAAATACAGTTTTTCCATTGCCAGGAGAAGCACGTCAAAATATGGGAACTTTACAGAAGAATGTAAGAGAAGAACTAAAAGAATTCTCCATGACGCCTATGGGTAAAATTATCTGGCAATATCGGTATATTGTCATCTAATGGTCTCTTTAATACAATTGCATGAACATTTAACTTATCAAGTTAGAAACAGTTTTTCTTGCAGCCATATAGGGGAATACAATTGCACTGCGTTGAAAAAATGCCATTTTAATGTGTAGTTTTCTTCTAATGCACATACACTCTTCCTTTTCTTCCCTTTTTGAAGTTCTTGATTAGCCTGCAAAGTTAATGCAATTTCCTTAAAAGTTGTTCTATTGTGTATTGTATTAATGCAATTATTGGTATTTGATTCTATTAATTCTTTTATTATCACATTCATTAGTCATATTCGTTATACACCCATTTTTTTGCGATCCGTAATATTGTATTTTTTTAATTAAACAAATATGTAGGACCTGTATGTCCAACAGCTCTACATAAATACAACGTTATTTAAATTCACATACCTTGTGTTCTCAAATTATGTAACTTTCTTTGTAAATTCTGCACCTGTGGTTCCGAATAGTTTTCCCAATTGCTTCAAATCTTGCCGCCTTCTCACGATTACGATATTCGTCAATGCGGCTGTCCCACAGACACGGTGACTCTTCAAATAATTGAATAAGTTTTACAATATCTTCACGTAACCACTCACACCTTCCGCTAGCCACGCTGTGCTGCGGCGATCATCTTCTCTCAGTTGAAGTGCTATAAGAACTAATCTCGTGTAGCTGCAAGTACTTCCTGAGAGACAGTCAAATGCATGTCCACGTGCCAGGTTACGAACTTGCTGCTGGTCCGTGTGCACTTGCAATGATCAACTTTCCGGGGTACATACACGAGCAAGAAGCACTTGCAGCAGCGATTATAGTAGACTTTCGATAGAAAACTTTCCCGCGTACACGCACCTTCAAACAAGTTGTTTATAAAAAACAGAGTAGACGGGCAACTCAATAAAATTATCAGACAAAAATGCTAGTAAAATTTTCAGTTGATCCATAGTTTTAAAGCAATCTAAAGATTATATAGCGGGAGCTTGAAAAAAAAAAATTATATATATATATATATATATATAACGAACTACATATTCTTGGTCACTCGTATATTAGCAATTTATTATGTATATATACGTTGATAACATTAATTTGATAGCATACATTATGGGAAGGAGGTATCACAAAAGTTTTTTTCCCTCGATAAGAAACAGCTAAATTGTATGCAAGTAATTCATGGGCTACATGGCATGGTATGAACCTCGCGAATAGATGCATTTAGGTTTCTGAAAAGCCAGATAAAACGCGTGCAGAACCTACAGAGCTCCCTGAAAGCAGTCTGGGTCAGGTAAAACCAAAGCTGTTCCTTTCGCCCACAAAGGATTTAGTTCCCGGCAAGGCATTCGTCGAGCTGTTCTTGTTCCCCAGTGACGTCACAGAACAAGTTTCGTGCGTCGGAGCAAGGTTCGTGCGTCAGCGCAGTGACGCGATGCCCCCAGGGAAGGAATTCCTGTGAGAGAAGAAGAAAGAGAGAGGAAGACATTTGGTAAAGGGAGATATGAGAGAGTTGCACCGAGACCTGCATGGCTGCATGCGGCGCCCATACTTGGTCACTGACTCGGCAGACGCAGACGTCTCAATAGAAGTTCCCAGTCCCAACAAGACGTGCATTGCCAAAACCCCAACCAAAGTCTTCAGGAGGGAAGAAAGAAAAGGAGGGGGGAGGGGGGATATGTGACTTTCACGGTTGGAAACTACTTTTCTACATGGACTTGCGGAAAGCGTTATAGTCCATTCTAGGTTACTTCAAACTTTTCTGAAGCCCTGCTGAAGTTCTACTTTCAGGCTATTCCTCCACCTCGTGCAAACAAACCGAATCAAGTCTAGAATATTACACCGAAGGGACAACGCACCGCATTCGTGCGCACTCACTTTAATAATATTTTGCATGAGAACTATTTCTTACTAGGCATTACAAACACCTAGTTTCTCCTTTTTTTATTCATATTTTTATATATTAAATAGATAAAATATAAGTAAATATACAATTGAACAACAAACAAGATGCCTATATGTTAACAGAAGTATAAAACCTTGCGATATGTGAATTACATAAGAGACAATCGAACACGCCACACATGGGGTAATTTTTCAAAGGTCTGATTAAAGAAGTGTGAAGAAAGCTTTTTGAACGGCGCCGCCTTGTAAATATCCATTTTAAACTATTCACGTTCGACCACTAATTGAATTTACTTTTAATAGTAAATGTGGCGTAAACGACGTTTTCGCCATCATTATCAGCATTGGCGGCTATTCGGAGCGCCACAGTTTGGGAAAAGGATGAGAAGGGGGTGGAAGGATTTATTTTTTATGCACCTTTCTTTTTTCTTACTAGCGACGCTGACAATTGAACGATCAGTCTAATACACTGTCACATCACAACTTCACAAACACTAGTAACAAGGGAAGCGAAAATTCGCGCCAATTTTTTATAGGAAAATGCAAAAATTACGTATCCGCTAAATATTACGAGTGTATCGGAAAATTTCGAAATTACTAGAAACGTCAAATAAAAATCAAATAAGCCTCTTTTATATTTATAATGTCATTAAATATTAAGTTAATTGACAAGTTAAAATTATAACATGTATGTTACCTAAAAAAAATGTAGTTTGTCATTTTACGTTCTTAGGTTGGTAGTGTATCTGCGACATATTTACATTTAATGGCTTGAAATAACGCCTCGGCCCAATGCATGCGTGTCAACTCCCTACTTATATGCTGTAACTTTAAATGTGTAAGAAAAGTTTACGTAATAATTTTAAAAAATAGCTTGGTTTTCAAAAGCTTAAGTAAAATAATTTATGAAAAAGTTTTAGTGGGGAGGAGGGGTGCAGATGACCCCCCTTTCCCCTACTCTTCCAGTTGGTGCCACTGATTATAAAGTATCAAAACTGTGGTATAGGCAAGTGTTTGAAGTAGTAATGGGCCGTGAAGTATTTACCTTAAACATTGCGCCAAAAAGTGACACGGCCACCCTTAAGCCTCGGAGCCGAGTTGCAAACAAAGACTGCGCGCTTGTCCAGTGACTTGATACTAGAGACGATCAGGCATTTTATATTTTTGTTCGGAATATTGAGTACTGAACAAATCTCTTACTGTGGTACCTCACAAAGTTGAATTTATGCCACCACGCAATACTAAATGCCTTCAAGACAGCTAGCACATTAAACTCAGATTTCCCAAAAATATCGATATTTTGCATTAACCATCAGAGATTTAGCACACTTTTCCAGTTATCTTGAAAGGCTTATCTTTAATTTCAGTGCATTCTCAACTACCGTATTTTTTTTCCAGCATTGTATCGCCACATAGTATTTAAAAAATTTTTGCCCATAATTTGCACCCCTCCTAAATTCGTACATGGATCAGTGTCTGATGCGGTGCATCATAGTTTACAGTAAACCCCAACACTTTCTCATAGGCAGACAAAGTTGCCATGATTTGAGAGGGCATATTAATTACACAAAATATTCAAATATCGCTCACAATTTTGGTTTTCGTTGAACTGGGGCAAGGGTTTATCAAATCAATCCCAAGGATGTACGTGGCAAGGCGGAATGGAATTCTCCTACCGTGAGGTGCCACGGTGGTGTAGTGGTCAGACTACTCGCCTCTCACCTAGGCGAACCAGGTTCAATTCCCCGCGGGGTAGCTACCAGATTTTCGCGTGTGGGAATCATGCTGGTCGGCGGGTTTTCTCGGGAATCTCCCGTTTTCCCCGCCCTTGCATTCCGGGGTTGCTCCATGCTCATCTAACTTCACCCTCATCGAATCGCAAGACCTAAATGTCAAGAGCCGCCCGAATATTTACACTCCATTCCTTCCGTGATTGCTTTACCGCGAAATTCCGAGGTCAGCCTGTCACGAAAAAACCACGCACGCATGTTTTTATTGTTCAAATATTCCAGCGTTCAAAACAAAACACGCGAAAATTTGAATTTTACGTCACAGGACTGTGCACGATGGGACCTACGGAATACGACGATGGGTGGTGGTGAAATCNATATATATATATATATATATATATATATATATATATAACATTAATTTTATAAAAGTTACATCCTGCAGTATGTTAGCTTCCGCAGAACTTATTTTAAGTACATTTAAAAGAATTTTTGTTTAGTGCCAAAAAGCTTTAAATCATTCCCTTCTGCCAAGACGACGAAATGAAGACTTCACTCAACATAGTGACTAAGCATGTGGAGACTGTAAAGGCTCCGCTTACGCATGCAAAGAACTAAGAACAGTTATATCAATAACCTCAGAATCTTAAGAAATTTTTTTTAAATGCAGCATGTCCTACTAATTATCTAGTGATCTGATTTTCTGCTTCCTAAGCGATAGAGTATACATATGAAAATCAATAAATTAAACCAGTATTTATCGTCATGAGCAGAATTTTCATCATGTCGTGGTACAAATCAAGAACAACCCTAGACTACACAACAACGAACCATTTTTCTGCAATATAATCAATTGTTACCAATTTGAATTCCAAGAAGGAAGTCGCCGTTAAGATGAAAACTACTAATATTTCCGGTTTTAAATATATATCTAAAAATAGAGTCAACAGCCACACATCACCTACCCATTACGAAAGGGAATAACCAAAATGGAGTGATAAACACTCTTCTAGGATTTTCTGTGTAAGAACGCCCAAATTTCCCAGTTTATTCTAAAATCGGACATCAAATTTCACCACCAAAACTGAACAACAAACGATACATAAGAAGGGTTAAAAGTCTGTCACACTGATAAAATCATATAGAATACAAAAGTACAAAGTAAATCAACAAACTAACTTGTACCGTAAACGCGGAGCTGTGTATAGTTGTGAACTACACAGAGGAACATCACACATGAACAGCTGAATTTGAAAAGAAATATAAAATCTATAAATGATTTTTATGGCTACGGTTCTAATAAATTCACGAATGTTTGCAATGCCTTCGAGTTGCAAAAATTCAATTTTTCTATTATACTCCAAGGCCCTTATTTGACTTCATATAACACACTACCCAAGAGGAAAATAGCTTATCAGGGTATTTCCGCCACTGACCGTCACAAAATAAAGGGTAGGGTGGTAAAAAATATGTGTTCGGGGTGGAACTTGTGCCGAAGTACAACTGTTGATGACGCGCTAACCTAGCAGCTAACGGATAACGAGCTAAGGGAACCTCATTAGCGAGCGCTGCCCTCCTCCCAAGGGGGTGGCCAATTAACGCCCGGTCGATATTCTCACTGTGAACTCGTCAGGTTTGGCCACGGTGTCGAGGAACAATTTACACATCCCTGTTTACAGCACACATATACACACACATATACACGTACACATATATACATATATGCACACATGCACACATGTGCATTCACACATATACACATATGCATGCACACATATACACATATGCATGCACACATATATACACACACTTATATATACACATATATATGAAGCAGCGCAGCACCAGTCCCCATAATCTGTTATGGTNCATATACACATATGCATGCACACATATACACATATGCATGCACACATATATACACACATATATACACACACTTATATATACACATATATATGAAGCAGCGCAGCACCAGTCCCCATAATCTGTTATGGTGAGTGGTATTGCAGTTGTGTGGCCATAAGCAATGAAGTTCACGAATGAGGATAACACTTCACGCCGTTCGTGGCTCGCTACATTTTAACTGTTGAAAACAAATATGCATTATTCCGTTTTGTGGTTTAGTTATGAAAAAGTAGCAAGAGAACCATAATATTCATTTTTATTAACTACAAAACTAAATAACATTTTATAATATTTGGGCTTAAGTCAACCCCTGGGGCCAAAGTTACCCTTGTTTTACGGTACGTATACAGGATGTATCTGAACTTCGCGCAGAAAATGAAGCAACGGCATCTGTGGGCCTAAATAACCAGAAAACCCTAGTAACATAATGTCCGGAAAAGCCATCTTGTATTACTAAAGCGACGTTGAAGTTAGGTGCGACGATGGCGGGTGTACGCAGCTGCAAGTAAGCTCGTGTACAACAATTCGCCTGTCACTAGGCGACCACATCGTAGTGCCAAGCGTCGCCTGCCACCACATGGCGCAGTCTCTGTCGCTGGAAACTTTTGTGTTATTCAAGACTCCCGGCATCGTTGCATCTAACTTCAACGTCGCTTTAGTAACACAAGATTGCTTTTCCGGACAGTATGTTACTGGGATTTTCTAGTTGTTTAGGCCCACAAATTCCGTGGCTTCATTTTCTGCACCAAGTTCAGATACATTCTGTATATATTTTTATTTTAATATTGTTATTGCAAATTCTGTTTTTGTAATTGCTTTTATTGTACATTTTAATTGTGTTAATTGTTAAACTAATAATTGAGTATATTAACTTATCTCATAATCCAAATGTATACGACTTCTGTGTATTTGTAAAGATTTTTACAGTATGAACTTAAAAAAAAACTAATACCAATTTCCTCACTCCCCCCAACACGCACAATAACACGAGGAATTCGATTTTCAGGTCGCATATACACCAACTCTACTTACGAATCGGAACGAATTACAAAATTCCACACGAGGACTCATGGACAGCAAAAGGCTTTAATGCCTATGTGACCTGACTCAGATGCGAAAACGCCAACATCCTAACTCTTCCGCTGGGCTCTCAAGAACTACATGTTAACAGCTGCCGAAATCTCTTCAACTCAAACTCCCCAACTCATCGTGTTACCTGCGAATGGAATACTGTTCCGGGTATTCCACTGAATTCGAATTTTGATGATCTTTGCCTAGAATGACTGCGAAGAAGTTTTTTTACAGTCATGGTAGGCAATTGATATCATCAAAATTCGAATTATGTTACACCACTGTCATTAAACTTCAGAAACAACAGGTATTCCACGTTGTGCAAAGTAATGTTCGTTTTCACCAAATTAAAAATGCTTGTTATCACAGTCAAATATAATTTTAATCTATATTTTAAAAATATTTAAATTTACGTTATTTTAATTTTAAATTTTTTAATGCAAATTTTTGTTTTTGCTGCAAAAGTGATGGCGTAAACACGGGAGTGGTAAAACAGTACAAGTAACTCGCATAATTTCTCCTTCGTTGAAATTTACTACTTTTAATAACATTTCAAGCTTGAAATATAACATGTTAATTAATTTTTAATACTCCGACAATTTTTTTGTTATAAACCTATAAAAATATCTTCAAACTAAGGGTCACGTTTTTTACAGGTTTACTTAAAACCTAGAGGGACTGTGTGTCGTCTGTGGCCATGAGATGTGTTATGCAGCTGTTAGCATGGTTACTATTTACTGCAGCCAACAACAAAAAGTTCTGACAGTTTAGGAAACAGAATGATTATTTTTGCGCGTGACTGTAAGATATAAAAACTGGCATGAATGTTCTCTATGATCCAACGCAAACAAGATAATACTATAGGAAAAATATTTCCTTCGTCATTTAAACTGTTCTTCACTGACATTTTTTTAACACTGCCCGCTTGATTTCGGTCCCAATACTTGACTTTAGACTAAATTCAACATGGACCAACCAAAATTAGTTTAACAGTTTACAATAGACTTCAAAGCTGGACTGAACTGTCAACAAGAACGAAGGGAAAAAAACCAAGCTAGAATACTGAAACGATAGCCTGCACCAAAGGACACGAAACTGCTGAAATGTTATATTTTTGTCAAATGCCGAGTTATATTCTTCCTCATTCCAGTTCTTTTCCACAACAAATATTTTAACTAAATTTTCTTCAGCAGTTAAAATTTATTTTTGACCTCTCAACACCCTACATCGTGAATTATAATTTTTAATATGACTACCACTTCTTGTATGTTTACGTTCAGGCTAGTCTTTAGAGCGAATTTTTCTAATCAGATTATGCATTCCGCGAACTTTCACAATTATCCGTATTATCTTATCCTAATCCTGATCCAGCTCCTTCCGAGTGTGTCCAGAGTAACTCGTAATCCTTATAATAATTCAATCGGGACAAACTTCTTCATAAACCGGTTCACATTAATGCAAGCCTCTTCCCTACTCAGAGCGGCTACGGGGCAAGCCTCCCAACAAGGCGAACCGGGGTCGATTCCCGGTGGAGTCGCTCCCGGATTTTCGCACGTGGAAATCGTGCAGGAAGATGCCGCTGGTTGGCGAGTTACATCGGGAATCTCCCGTTTCCCCCGCCCTTGCATTCTGGAGCTGCTCCATTTTCAATTAGTTTCACCCTCATCGGCTCTCAATACCTCGTTGTTACGGGGTCCGCCTGCCTGGTGCTTGAACTGCGTTGCAGTGTGTTTGAAATCCAATTTTTTTTTAGAAGACTATAAAACGTGTGTCCAATGTGCTGATTGACGAAAAGAACACAAACTTCAGACTATGCCTGTCAATTACCTTAAGACGTCACGCACATTAAAATACACCACTTCACAGCACTCCAACATAGTTAAACGGGTTTCTCCAGGCGCTGTATCTCATAATATACGCGTTATATACACACAAAAATACTCTAGGAGCTTGCACTTGACCTTGCTACAGACTTTCCACCAATAAAATTATAATCACCAGTAGAATGAAATAATGCTTTCTGGGACAGAGGCTTGAAGTTGGGGACGATGGGACGAACCAGCGGCCATCTTAGGTGAAGTCACACCGAATCTTTATGCTCGGTCATTCCTCGCCATTGGCGGCAATCTTGGATTTCCCTTTTCTCCTTCTGCTCTATCATTCCTTCCAATCTCTTCATGCTCTTGCGTTCCTCTTCTTTTTCCACATGCTCTGGCATTCCTTCTGCCGCTCTCTCTCCTACGCCCGTCCTCTCTCTCTCTCTCTCTCTCTCTCTCTCTCGTCTGTTCTATGCCTTGGGTTTTTCTCATTCCTTCAGGTCTCCTTTATTTCCTCTTTTGCTTTTCTCATCCTCCATCTTGGACGTTCCCTCATCACCGTCATCTGATGTAGGCAGCCATCTTTAATTCCCATGTCTGCCGTCAGTGTGTGTTAATTTCTTGCTTTTTTACGTCCTCCATCTTCAATTCCCGCACCTGCTGCCCGCGTCTGCTGCTGTAGGCAGCCATAGGGGCGCCATGGCCACCAGCTCGTCCCCTGCCCCTGTCCCGGAAAACATTATTTCATTCTACTGTCACCGCTTTAAGTCCCATAGGTACACACAGCACGACGGGAACACTGCATGCCAGTTCAACCCCCTGCGTAATGGCCATGGCGCACTTTTAGTTTGTGCCAGTGTAATCCTTACAGCCCTTGCTCTTTTCGAAGTCAAAAGCGGAAAAAAGCTCCAAGCAGCCGGTCCACTTAAGAGCCGCCCAAATCTCTTCACTCCACTTCCGTATTCATAACTCCAAGCTTGTAGATACCCACATGACATTAGGAAGTTGGTTAGCCAGTTTCCCGCCGAGAATGATAAAGAAACACGTACGGCGTTGCGGTTAGCAGTAACTTTCCTTTTTCCGGCACTCTTTACAGTTCTACACGATAATTTACAGTCGCGCACCCAGAGTCTGCAAATTTTGCCGCAAGCATTCTGCCTGTCGCATGATGCTAGAACCATTTTTGATACAAACTCTACATTTGCAGGACTAATTCTTTCAATGGTGGTTAGATGTGTGTATTATATATAGCCGGGAGTTTAGTACTAGTACTCTAACAATTTTCACACGAGATCATCTGGAGACAAACAGCAGTTCCCATAAACATATAATTTTCTAATAAACTTGCAATTTGCTTCTTTTTTGCTGCTATTCTGTTCCTATACAGTTCCGGCAGGAGCACTGTAGAATGTGTGTGTACAAAGGTTCACCAGATTAATTAAGGGGTTCAATCAAACCAAAAATCACTAATTGAATATGATATGGAGTTCGATAAAAGTTAAGCACACTGTATATAGCTACCTTAAAAACTGTACCGTATTAGCTATCAGGCCATCATGTAATAAGTTACTCCATAAACCTTTTCATAATTTAAGAATACCCATTATCTGTACAAAAAACTAAAAAGCGTGGCTACCATTTGAAATCGCCAGACATACTATCAGCAACATGGTTCAATTTTTTTTAAAATTTTTAACAGCTTTTTGACCCCCCCCCCCCCCCCCCCCCCCCCCCCCCCCCCCCCNTTACTTCTTCATGCTACATTAGCTTTGGTTAGATTCAAATGTATTATGTGGAATACTTAAATATCATTAAGAGCATCGTTTTTGGTAGAAGCACGTGGACATATCTCTGCACGATTGTACTACGTATTCATCTAAGTAATTTACAAAATCGTCAGGTAACCAGTAAACTTGGATTAAATTCAGAGGTTTTCACAAACATGATTACAACTTCACGCACTTTATATAAGAGCACGCGGCAGTACACCGTATTACTCCTGTCTTAAAATTATTTTTGGCGACATGGAGAAATTTGTGTACACTAGTATGTCGCTCGGACATAATTCATGAATTTTGTGTGTCTGGAGTTTCGCGGTTCTTTAACCCCTTCACAAGCAATTTTATTGCAGCAGTGTCTGGAAATTCATATTTTGTCACCTGCCTAGAAAACATTCGGGGTCGTAGTTATTCATGGTAAAATATAGTATTTTTTTAAATTTAACGACATTTTAAATATATTTTATAACTTTGTTATTAAAATTAAATAATAATATTAACTCAACATAAAATAAAAGTAGCTTTATATAATGTATTTATGGTGAGGACATATACCGTGGCTCGTTATTGAACATAAACAACAAAAGACCAACTGCGAGATGTATACATCCCATTATGGTGGTCTAGGAAAGGTCGTGCTTAGTGGATATTTGTTCCTTATTCTGCGAGAAAGTTCATAACGAACTTTGTATGGCCTTGCGCCTGCTGCGTCCAGTGACCCACTTAGATAACCGGCATTTGCCGCAACTGGGCTGCAGCCCCCCCTCCCTCGCAATCCTCTACGGCGCGGGAAGAGACCACGGTTCATCCACCCCGCTGCTCGTCATAATCCCACATCTACCTGGCCCAGAGGGACGTCGCCGAAATTTTTATATACACATGCATCCCATATCAGGGCGTAGCCAGGGGGAAAGTTTTTTGGGGGTTATACACCCTCCCCCTCCGCAAGTCTATTAGGTTGTCAACAATTAAAATTAATAATCCTTTAATTGTGACAAAATGCCATTTCCGTTCACAAAGATGCATTTTATTATACTTTGAGGTAAATTTTCTTCTACAAATTGTTCTAGTTAACACGTCGCGCGTCGGTGTAGCCTCCCTCTCATCACAGCAGTTACAGCGGCATTCTTAAAAATTTCGTTTGCTGAAACGCAAACTCCTCGCGTGTAAGCGGGGGCTGTATTTTAAGGGTCTCTTTAATATCTCGTACACCGAGCTTGAATTTAAACGAAGTTTGTGAGCTCCTCTTTCGCGAGGCGTTTGAGAGTCAGATGATTTTCTGAGCCCTGTGTGAGAGGTTCAAAATGAAAACCACTTTTCCAGCTATCGGCAGTCAGCAACAAAATTTTAACTGAAATGGATTCGCCGAAGAACACATGCATTGTTAAAAATATTTGTAAATTAATTAGTATGATACTAAATTCGGTACTAACGGAAAATTAAGCACAAATGTGCTTATGAAATATTTCACAATTTGTTCTGTATATTCTGCCGAGACAATATTCTCTCTACTGTGTAGATAAATTATAAAAATGATACTTTAAAATTTAAAAAATTAACACAAAGACTTGGAACAAACGAAACGGCAATAATTAAAAATATAAATAGTAATAGGAAACATGGAAAATGTAATATAGTGGAAATTCTGTTAAATCTTGAGAAGTTTCTGGCTACACCAGTGTCCCATACCAAAACTTTCCCACAGTGCTTGCAGAAACGGAAAACTAACATGCCTTAAGTTTTTTAACATTGAAAAATATTTTCAAAACTAAAACAGCAAAAGTACCACATTGTAAGCAAAATTGTTAAAGAAACTATCCTCTGGACATCATAAGTCTTCAAAACGGACTGACGTAAAGCGAAGTAGTGATGGAGCAGCGGAGGAATGTAATTGGGGGAAGAGGTGGAAGCATCCCGAGAAAACCCACCAACCAAATAACGTACGCCACGTTTCCATAAATGTATAAGACCAGGCTTCGGCCACACCGGAAATCTAACACTGTTCGCCATGGTGGAATGCGAGATGTATGACCACTACACTACCGTGGCAACTAAGCTCAGAGAAATAAATTATTTTAGAAGTATACCTTGCCTTTGTGAAAACCGTAAAATAAATAAATGGCGTGTGGGGAGTGCACCCAGGGCAAGGCAACACCCTCCGAGTGACTGTCTTTCCAGCTGGAACCCGTAGGTGACCGTCATCCCCGGGCATGACAGAAATAAGACCCTAGAATGGAGTGGCGCTGGAGTGCAAGGGCGGGGGTAATTTGAGTACCCCAAGAAAACCCGCCGGCAAGCGGCATCGTCCGGCACGATTCCCACATGTGAAAGTCCGGGAGTGAACCCGCCGGGGATCGAACCCGGATCGCCGTGGTGGGAGGCGAGCGCCCTGGACACTACGCCACCGCTGCCCCCTGTGAAAACCGTATTCCAGCGGGGAAGAGGGACAAGTGAGAAATATTTTTCTACCCGAAATCCTGTCGTGCAGTTACCGTAAACTGGGGTTACTTGGGACAAAGTAACTTGGCACACTTTAAAAAGATTTTTTTTTGCAAAAGTGACAGGCCTGAAATAAGAAAGGAATTTTATGAAGTAAGGTGATGACAGTACTGTATCATATATAATTTTTTATTTGACTCTGAGCTGTCGCATTTGCAAACAAAATTCTTTTTGAGATGTCTCAAGTTACCACCAGTGTACTATCCTCCCCCGCCACAACTGTACTTGTGCAAAAGACGGTCGAGTTGCTAAAAATGAAAAGTAGGGAGTGGAACAGAAAATAATGTACATACGTGCGACTGAGGACTGAAAAGGTCAACCTTCAGCGCTCTCTTCATAATTGTAGACTCTCGCACTCCACACACGGGGCCTCGAGAGGAATTATACAAGCGGTAGGATTTCATGCCATGACGTTGCAATTTTTATGAAATACTAAAGACGGTGGCGCGCTCCTGGTCTCTGGTTATTTTCTGCTCTTCCGCGATGGATTTCCACGAATATTTTGAACGAAAATATTTATCTGGTCGGATGAGCCATTATTATACGAAAATTGCAGGATCACCGCATGAAATGATGATGCACGTTTTTTTTTTTGGCAGCTAGCTACGAGCGAACTTTACGTTGCAGCTTTTCTCTTCGAAAACTACATTCGATATACTACTTGCAGCGGTCTATCTCTTCCCTTGCTTACGCAAGCATTCCTCGACAGAAGCGGACCTCGTAACTTTTATTGTTTTATGTGCTGAAAAAGAAAGTGGACGAGCTAAACATGCATCTAACAAAAAAAAAATTATCTTAACTTCAGCTGACCAGGATAAACGGCATGTGGCTAAATAATCCCTGACACGGAGAGAGCTGTATAATAGATTGAGATAGGGATGCAGGAGAAACTGACGACGTCACACGTTGTTAATCTAACTTTATGCCAAGTGAGGTGGCGCAGTGCTAAACCTTCGCACTCACATTCGGGATGACCTGGGTTCGATTACCGCTCCTGCCATCCTGATTTCGTTCGTATATTTGTATTTTAAACAGGTCAAACTAGTAATTTCGTATGAGGGTGTGGCTTGGAAAACACGCTGGTCAACAAATAGCAGCACATTCTGGGAATTTATCCAACAAGTATTTATTATCACGTCTTTTTAAGTGTTAACTAACCTCCTGTTTGCTCGAAACAACTCAGGTTTAAAATATATCCAGTCAAATTATTTTAGAAATATTTTAAAGATACTCTATAGCAGTTATGCCTCGTCGAATTATAATATGAAGCATATTACGAGAAGTGACCACCATCTATCGGGTTGATGAGGGGAAAGGGAGAGCAAAGCGAAATAAACACGCACTCTTAAGTCGCAGTTCATTTGTACTTACGCATTACTATTTTAGTACGAAGTTTTATTTTGTTTCAGTTGTTAACAGATTTTTTGCGACAATGTAAAATAAAATGTTGATTTGTCTCGGAACTCTCTGATGCCCGCATCTTTCTCCGCTATCGTGTGCGACGGCAGGACTGTCCGGGTAGCCAACGCTAACTTCACGTCGTTCACACATCAGCTGACAAGGATTTGTTGCGTTCTGTGGTTTATACGTTACCATAAACCTGCTTTTCGAAACGTGGAGGCCTTATGCGAGGCTATTCGTTTTATTCAATTATCACCCCTCAGATGGAAACGAGAACGCCCGTACAGTTCCCCCCGCCACAATTTTCCTTCAATATATTTTGCATTTTTTTAAGACACTTTTGATGAAAGACTCCTGTAGTCCAAATCTGACATCTTACTAGAGATTTCAGTCATACTTTTATTGAGTACTAATACGGTGCACATAATTTTCACTTTTGGAGCATGAAAGCAAGAGAGCGATAAGAGCGACAATGCCTCGCCGCCGCTACGAGCAAAGTTCCCAACTGGCCAACAGACTTTCCGTCTTACAAAATTTGCTATGGGACTAACCACTGACCCTATAATTTAAGTGGTAGGAAGTTTGTAGCGAAGTTAAATGCACGGCTCTGTAGGTCTACTAGTTTCTCAGGTATTCGCAATCTGAAAATGTATTTCATCACGTTGAAGAGATTCAAAACAGTGTCTGCAATATGCGCGGTAAGTTGAAAGTTTTATTTCACCCAAGTCTAAAACGGCGTTTCTTTTCGTGTGCAAACAAACTGCGTACACTTAAATAAGCGCAGTTTGTTTTTAAAACGTTTATTACAAACAAACTACAACCCAGTTCGCGTGTGGCAGGTAGTCGGGCGCTTTAACTAGCTGCAAAACTGGACTGAACTATTTGCACAATGGACTATTGCATTACATATAGGCCCTCTACTAATTATATTTAAAAAAACCTACGCTTTGTCTTTGTGAGCAGTGTAAGTCAGTTACAAATATGAGTAAAAAAATCCTTGCCAAAATAATGGTAAACCAAATAATAAACATTTTTACTATGAGATGTGAGACTGCCTCAAGCTAACGTGTGGTTAAGAGACCAAGTTTTGTCGTATTTCCTTTTTTATGCATTACTAGACGTCAAACTCAAACTTACAACTTTTTTATCACGCCTGCTTACTGAGCCTGTTATACCAGAACCTGCCTCACCACATTCTAAAACAGAATCCGGAATACAACAGGTTACCTACTATGAACCTTTTTTAGACCATAACTGGAATCCCAAGCATAGTAAGATCGGCAGAGTCATGCATGTTAAAAATAAAGCATTTGCATAACTGGCGTGTGAAACGCATTCCAGAGAAAGTGAAATAACCATATAACAATTAAGTTAGAATATTTTATATCGGTAGGTTTCCTATCAATATACACTCTAATAACTCGGAGAAGGTAATCTAAAGATGTATCGAATTACAAACATAATACCGACCAATAACTTTACTATTTGATTATACAATAGTATTGATTTGAAAGCAAAGTGTTATGCGTAACGAAACATTTGTCCTTTAATTTTGTTCAGTGCCATATCAGTAAATCCAATCTTACAAATTATGATAGCTGTAGTTTCTGCGGACATCATCATACAATGCTTTTGGGAGGGAAGTTATTACTAGAAATATTTTTATCAGTAAAATGTTCTACACTGGCCCAATTGAAGCCCTGTACACTAGTATTACAGTTGAAACATGTTATTCTACCACAATATGTTCCCTGTGCCAAGCAGTGAACCATTACATTAGTAATATATATTTTACGTGTACACGAAGTTATCAGAATATGGCAACAGTATTTGAGAGAAAATTTTATAGTAATGTACCATTTGAAACATTTGTTGATGACCACGAAGTTCTAACCAGAACAAAATATGAGCCCAATTTGTTGTACGTGACTTAACAGCAAAGCATAAAAGACTTAGAGTTGAAATGAAACCAAAGATGTGGAAAAGAAGTATACCTTAATGAAGCAAATAATTAACAATCAGCACCAATAGAGTCCCTAAAATAATGTATCTGGTATGCAGGATCGGATGAATACACAAACGAAATAGGTATGAAACTTTCAGAATTTCGACAGTTACGAGGAACATAAAAAATACAGATGTTCTAAGAGTAATGCAATTACAAAACTCATTTACGGATCATAAACTGATGTTAACGTATCCTTGCAGGAGCAATGAAATTAATGAACTGCTAAAAAAAAGTTAAATCAACAAAATAAATATTTAACAAAATAGTTTTAAACATTTTCGGCTTATTAGAACAACGGGGGACTACATAAAATACACGAGGATGACCTGAACATGAAATAAGGATGCAAATACATGCACCACACATGGCGTGACTGTCATGGACACTTCTAAGTTTTAGCAGCACAAGTTTCAATGAAATGGCAAGCTCTCTAGGCGAGCTAAAAACTTGTGCTTCGCCATCAACATAATTTATCACTTTGTAGACTGGGGAGGGGGCATCTCACTCTTCGAGGCACCCCTTCGCTTCTTTTTCAGAAAGTCTTCGTTTTCGTGTCAGAATTTCGAATTCAGGGTAATTACTGACAATGTACGATTATAGAAGATTTACATTTTACTTGTCTAATATTTTTTGCTTAATTTTTAATATGTGTTCTATGCCAGTTGCAATAAGGCAGAAACTTATTAATAAAACAAGTTTCTGCCTTTTTTTGAAACCAGTAAATAACACAGAATTAAAATTGGACACAAAAATACTAAACAACTAGGCCTAGTAAATTGTATACTTTCTATAATCAAACATTTCCATTAACACCTCTACAAAGAACTGGCCCACGAACATACTCGACTTGGGCCATTAGCGCGAGCACCAACTAGGTCTGTCGTCCGCGCTGTTAATCACAAGTGGCTAAGTCTCCTCAAGACAGTTATAATCCCAACAGAAATTATACAGAACGCGACATACCACTAAATATAAAGGCCTCCACAGAAGTAAGTGTGGGCAGTATGTAACATATGAGGTCTTCAGCGTCCATGGGGGTGAACCGAGGTGAAAATGGAGCTTCGACGGAACACTGTGGTGAGAGAAAACTGGAGAACTACGAGAAAACCCAACGACCTTTGGTAAAGGAGGAGAGATATGGGCGGCTCTTAACAGCGAGGTTTTGAGAGCCGATGAGGGTGAATATATGTGGATATAAAGTAGCGACGGAATGAAGGGGCGGGGTAAACGGGAGATCCCTGAGAAAACCCGCCGACAAGCGGCATCTGCCGGCACGATTCCCACATGCGAAAATCCGGAATCGAACCCGCCGGGAATCGAACCCGGTTCGCCTTGGTGGGAGGCGAGTGGTATAAACCACTACACCACCGCGGCCCCCCGACCTAAGGTAAAGCCCGCCACGACTCCCACATGCAGAAATCCGGGTTTGGCATAGTTTCTTGGTTATAGTGGGCGACTGGGAGAGGAAAACAGCAGTAAAAGAATTTCTCCATAATTTTTTGAGCTAGCTTCCTGGAGAGACAAAAAATAAGCAAGCACTATTGCTTCCTTTTGCCCATGGGGGCACTCGTATAGCGAGCCAAGTAACTTAATTCTTAGCTATCGCTCCTCTTCACCCTACTCGCATGCTGTAACAAAACACGGTCCAGATCATCCGCCATTAATAATAATAATAGTGTGAAAAGGGTGGTTCTATTGCACCTGGCATTTGGTGGAGGATTGGGGACTGTCTGGGGCGTCGTCGCGAGGACACCGATGACGTCTTCACGGATGTTTCCAGCTCTTTCATTCCACTTCAACGGTGGTCATTTTGACAGCCAGTACGTAAACACAATGCTCTTGCATTCCACTTCAAGGGGGTATTTTTTATTTCAAAATTTTCCAAAATTGTAAAAAAATAATTCTAAAATCTCTTTTTTATGTTTTTAAAATTTTTTTCTAAATTTTTTAAAAAATATTTTTAAAATCTTTTATTTTAAAATGCTAAAAAAAATAATTTTCTTTATTTATTTTTTTACACAATTATTTTTTTGAAATATTTTAAAATAGTTATTAATTACTTTCCTAATTCATGCTCACGCATTCCATGCTAGAGGGTTTTCTCCGCGTCTTCCCAAATCCCTACCACAATGCCTCGACTATTCCCTACTTCATGCTCTTGCATCCTACTATATCGTATACTTCACGCTCATGCATTCCAGCTCGTCCCCGCGATAAATCCCCAACTGTCGCCGCTTGGGACCGCGGTGACGTGGTGGGTAAACAACTCACTTCTTGGGGGCCGCGGTGGTGTGGTGGGTACTCACTTCTAGGGGGCTGCAGTGGTGTCAGTATTCAAGCTTCATGCTCGCGCATTCCGGGGCTCCCTACGACACATTTCTTGGGGACTCACTTCTTGGGGGTCACGGTGGTGTGGTGGGTAGACTCACTTCTAGGGGGCTGCAGTGGTGTCAGTATTCAAGCTTCATGCTCGCGCATTCCGGGGCTCCCTACGACAATGCCATCAGCTCCCCACGACAACTCCCCGACCCGCCAAGATTGTTTTGTAGGAGTGTTGACCACGCAGCGTCCAGAGAAGATAACTTCTCTTCCACACGCCATCACTAGTCATCTTGGCTGAATAATCGAAAGTGTCTCATCACTGACGAAGCTGGCACCCTATCATAAAGGACACTACTGCACACACAGCGATAAAGGGACCTAACATGTTACACAGGGGTTCTCCAACCATTAGTCACGCAAGAGACACATCACTGCTACAAGACGTTGCAAACACATATAAAAATTATTATAAAACGAAAAGTTATATACATTTAACAACTTTTGTATATTGTAGCGTATTGTGTAAGCAATGTATACATTACGTTATGTTAGACGAAGAAATTTCAGTCGTGAAATGCGGGAACGATAAGTTTAACATGAATATACTCTGATTCAAACTGATATAAAAATAAAATGAAAAGGAAAATATTTATAAGCACATATAAGCAAGCATCATGTAAAATGAACGTCATTTCGTTGTCGAGCATGGTGGAGGAGAGCAGGTTCCACAACTGTACTGCACCACTTCTCCANCTACGTTATGTTAGACGAAGAAATTTCAGTCGTGAAATGCGGGAACGATAAGTTTAACATGACTATACTCTGATTCAAACTGATATAAAAATAAAATGAAAAGGAAAATATTTATAAGCACATATAAGCAAGCATCGTGTAAAATGAACGTCATTTCGTTGTCGAGCATGGTGGAGGAGAGCAGGTTCCACAACTGTACTGCACCACTTCTCCAGTATACTCATTTCACGTGATGCTTTCTGAGACGGTCACTGGTCCCACACAACTGCTATTCCCATGGACACTATCCTCACACAAGGGAGACACCCAACGTAAAGTACGCATTTCATTGTTGATATTCCTACTATTCTCACTATATGTGACAACACTATCACTCCATTACAGCAGTGGCAAACTCATTACAGAGATACGGCTACGATAGAGAAAGTTCGATTCGAGTTATCAATTCATAACAAATATTTTGGTTTAACTAATAATTTCAGATTATTATTAATGGACGTGTCCACAATGTTTTACGCTACAGCAAAAACTGGATGAGTTTAATGTCACACTGACTGTTCAGGAATTATAAATTAGAAAACTTCTAATGGGAGAGAAGTAGAAGCCATTCCTGGTTTGCCAGATCTAGGCTTCAATTTTAGGACTATTATTAAAGATTAATGTTTGAACAAACGTAACATACAACTCAGCAAATTGTCTGCTTTAAGTTCCAGGTGAAATCGGCTGGATTATATAGNAAAATTAGAAACACTTCTAATGGGCGAGAAGTAGAAGCCATTCCTGGTTTGCCAGATCTAGGCTTCAATTTTAGGACTATTACTAAAAATTCATGTTTGAACAAACGTAACATACAACTCAGCAAATTGTCTGCTTTAAGTTCCAGGTGAAATCGGCTGGATTATGTAGTTACTTTATGAGGATAATTATACAAACGTTAAAAGTATAAAAAGGTCAAACATTGCGTTAAGGAAATATATTAAGCAAAATTCTGTACTGCGGTTTGAATTTATAATCTCACTGTATTTGACAAGTTACAGCTTAAATTACTGTTTTGTTCCTCAATTGAATCAACTATGTAATTGAACAATGCTTTACTACTGTTAAATGTAAAAAAGTGAATCAAACTTTACACACAATGCGTCCAAGGATGTATAAAAATTTTCAAACGTTTTCATCTGTTATCCCACTCAAAACGAGTAACTTGCGATACATTTAACTACATGAAAATTATCTTATTTAACACTAAAAATGAAAACCACACAACAAGGCATCGTCGTTGGAACACAGCACTGCAACGATGATAATAAAAACGTTGTACGAAATAAATTCATTCACGTCCGAACACGTTGCATCAAATGACTAAACTCCGCCCAAAAACCTTTCGTAGCTAGCCAAGGTACCGGTTTCCACGCGCACCACAGCAGCAATAGGCAATTGGCCATCTAAATAAATATGGTGGAATGTAAACCTATATGTAACTAGCTATGATTTATTTTTGGAAAAAAAAAAAACTGCGTTGCCACGTGTTGCCAACAGATGACAAAATGACTACCTAATTACGCATGCTAAGCATGCCATCTTACGGTCGTGATGTCATGTGTCAGGAATTTCCATTACGAAAACGTTCTTGACTATTGTGGCTCTACCAGCGTGTGCCAACACGTACCAAAACACACAGCAATATTTACAGTTGGCAACTTACTATATTATCCAGTCGTACGCAAGATGAAGCTCGTGTTCCGACGTGCATATTCTTAGTATTTCCTCAGTACAAAGGGTGATTTAGTCATTTGTAGGTATGCGTTACTAAACGTTAACAGCACACAAAAATACGCAACATTTTTAAAAAACGTGTCGTATGTTACGGAAAGTTCTGGCGATACGGAATATACGGTTTACGCATGGGCGAGTGATATGGTGTTGTCTGCCCTAATCCTCAAATTTCTACGATTAAACATTTGTGATATTATCAACACCGTTAACGTTTATTAGATATACACCATATAGAAATTGTTTATTATTCAATATTATTAACCATATACGCGCATTTATTCTTGTAAGTTGCTTTGAGACACACAGCATCAATATGGAAAGTGTCAACATGCATCTCTAAGGCACAATTGCAACACCCTAGTGGCTAATTGACAAGAAACTACATAAAGGACCGTATGCAGAGATGAAAATATTCACCACCGCTACTATAAACGAAAGAAAATTGGTAATAAAAGGCTCGTTACGTGTGCTCAATCACATTAAGTGTTAGTACATCTTAATTTTTAAGTGTATAAATCTAGTTGCCGGTTAAGCTCCCTAAATTACCAACTAGTGGATATTTTCTGAAAAATGGCTAAAGAAAGGCTTTTACTAAACTAAGATTTAAAGAACTTATTTAGCGTGGGGCTGAAAATCCACATATTCCTGCCATGAGAATGTATTTGCTGAACTGAAATCCTACTAATACAATTAATTTTCAATTTTTAAGACAGTTGCGTTTTTCGAATTTAACTTGTAATTCGCATACAACACTACAGTTCTAGTTACGTTATAGCAACTACAGAGCGCTAAATACAATATATTTGGTTCACTAGTATAGATATTTAGTTATATGTCAATATGAAGGTAATTATCCAGCATATGGGCTTTCCCGAAAAAAAAAAATCTTGAGAAATTTGATAAATCAACATTACTCATCACACATAGAACACGAATTTACTAGGGGCATCACGATATTCACAGTACATACTACCAAATGTGATATTGGGGAGGTATATGAAGGTCAGGGAAATTTTGGGGTAAAACACGTACAATTTTTTGTAAATTACATGTCATTTTGGTTTCTTAACCACGTTAGAAGCAAGAAGACCTAACCTAACTTCACGATATGTGATTACAGGGGGAGTGTGTGCCGACGCGAGATAATGTTAGAAAGCAGTATAACAAGAAAGCTCGCGTCGGTTCATCCACCCCATGTGATTCACCTATCGTGAAGTTAGGTTTCCTTTGGTTAGGTCTTCTGTATTTTACATGGCTGGCGGCAGCAGCACGTAAGCCCTTAAATTCCCACAGTCACGTGCAATACTATGCAGTACAATTCACTACACTATTTACACTTTCGGTGCTAAAACTAGACAATTATTTACGTTACTCATACATGTAAGCGGCGAATATATCTCCTTTGTGATCAATTGGTGATAACTCACGTAAAGGACACGTTAACTTCTATCCAATTTGTGTAAACTCCGACATACTCTTATTCCCGCATAATTATTATATTATAACACTTCACATGGAAACATGTGCATAGAAACACTCGTATCTCCGTACAATACCTCTATTTAACACGTCAAATGTAAAGAATTGCAAAGAAACACGCGTAATCGCACTCTTAAATCACAAATCTTAACACGGTAAAATTTGACCGTTTTCTGAACATCCGGACACTACCAACATATAACTGTGACATGAGATGCATAGGTAAAATTTGAACCGGAAGACCACAATCGTTGCTCATTTGTTTCCTGTCTCTGTGCATTGCTGTTAAACAAATTTATCATGGCGATGCACAAATAGTACGTAAACAGTGTCCTTACCTACCTTCGTGCCTTAGAAAAATGCACAAAGGTCGTGACGTAATTTCGCCGCTGTCCAAAATTCACAGCTAACGGGACACAACACATAACACATGCCTTTCTAGAACCCTTGCTTGGTTTCCGATGCCCTACAGTTTGAAGTATTTCATTCGCCGGTATTTACTATTTTGCACGGTCGCGAAAAACATTTACTACCGGCACAAAAGCAAATAAAACAGTAAAATCCGTTGGATAATAAAACGAGGTGGACACGCACATGAGCGCCCAAATTTACAAATGAACCAGTGTTGGATAGCAACTTAAAGAATGTAACGAGTTACTCAGTAACGAATTACTTTAAACAAACTTTTGGAGAAACTAGTTACATTTTTTTTTGGAAGACAACTTTTAACTTAACTTAAAGTACTTTTGTATTAATTGTAACGCCAGAAAAAATAAAAGTTACGTGCATGTTACTTTTAGCTTCACAATTCTTTAATCTCATGTGCAGCGAGACTAATTGAAGTAGAGAGAACTTGAGGAGTCGTGATGCAGGGGGCGCTGGCTTGACGTCTGTCCACACTCCTAGAATTAGTAACGTTAGAATCGCGCGATTGGTTTGTATGTCTGAGATTTCCTTAGGTGATTGGATGGTATGGCTGGTCGGCATGTCGTGAGGCATGTAGGTATAGGTTTGCTTAGTGAATGAATCTTTTATTTGGATTGTGGTGGGTTATTTCTGATTTTTCTACAATGTGGTAGGTTATGTGAGGTTGTGTTAGGTTTTATTTTCTCTAGATTATGTTAAGTCATCTTCATTAGAGTATACCGAAAGAACTAAATGAGTGCAGGAATAAATTTGAATTTTTTATATGGTCGGTTATGTACTATGTACAAGGTGAAAATACCTATATGAATGGAAAAAATCAAGTAATGTATGAGGTAAAATATTTAAATGTGAAAAAATATAAGTATTACACAAGTGGTTAAGTCCTACAAATATGATGACCTACAGCGAACTTGCATGGGGGCTAAGAACAAATAGAATCCAAGATGGTAGCCTAAAATCTAATGTAGTCGTTGGCAGACGAAACAATATGATGGTTCGAGGGGGGTCTACAAATGATAGGAACAAATGGAACTTGGCATAAGTTGAAATCCAGCAGCAGTTCGCTCAAGATGTCCGACGTCTGGGGACACGACTCGCTGAGTGACGAGGAAGCGATGTGTAATCTGAACATCGACGAGGAGGTCTCCACTATCCTGCTGCCGACGAAGGAGAACTAGTTAAAACCGATGGGTATATTTGTAACAGTATTTCTACAAGAAGTGACTAAATGGGCTTTTACAAGAGAGTTGTGTTGAGGTTGAGGTTGGGTTGGGGTTAGGTTAGGTTAGGTTAAGTTGGGTTAGGTTCTGTCGGGTTAGGTTGTCAGGCTAGGTTATGCTAATATGCCTAATTTTTTCAAGTCCTACACAGGGTATGAAATTGTTCTAAGTTTAATGTGAATGGTAAAATATTAAAAGTCTCTAGACACATGTTATATTCTTTCTAAGACCTGCATTCGATGAAAAAATAATACGTCCAACATACGGTAACAAGTATTCTAAGTCCAACAAAGATGGCAGGGTGGATCGAAGACGACTAAGGTGGAATACAAGAGCACAATAAAATAGGGATTGAATAATAGAGCATGATAAAATCGATCCCAAAATGGTAGTCATCAGGGTGAAATGATAGAGCACGAGATAATGAAAAACAAGATAGTGGTTCGAAGGGAGTGGAGAATAAGCGACAGAATGAGTAATTAGCAGGCGATTAAAATTAAATGCGAGAGCATGATAAAATAAAATCCAATACGGCGGCCGGAAACAATACGGCAAACAAGATGAGGTTAAGATGGCTGCCGGAAACAAAACGGTGGCCAGAAACAAGATAGCGGCGATGACATTAAAGGTCACGGATCCTGACCCTGGACCAGAGAACCTACATTTTTCCTCTACTGCCATCACGCTAGGTACTAACTGTCCACACATGCCCGTTAACGACACGACATATACATACTGTACCATTTTCATTGTGGTGTACATCTTGACCTCAGAATGTGTATTTTTTTATTGTAAATTTATATATTCTTTTGTGAAGATATTTCACTTTTGTATGTGTTGTGTGATGTTTTTAAATACATTTATTCACCAATACACTCACTTTTCATATCCAAAAGACTGATTACAACACTGAATTATCGTAGGATAGGTGTACCATTGTCACTCTTGAGTCACTGTATGCAGATAGGGGCAGCGACATTTTTCAAAGGTTGATTTCGAATGTGCTAAATTAACCGTGATCAGCATATACAAAAATGTCGACGTGTATGAACTTGGCAAGAACCGACACGTACTGTATCTGCGGCGAAGCATTTCTGGGGAGGCAGGCTTCTAGCCACGTGCCCGCATCCAGGTGCACGTGGCGGCCGGAGAGGACCTAACTGGGCCAGTCGTGACGTCACTCGTGACCCTGGCCGGCGGAGAACAATGGCCGTGACGTCAACGCGCTGCCGGGAAGGCGGCTCGCGCATGCGCGGAACCTGCAGGAGTGAACTACCCACACCCACAATGCACCCGGCTTTCCCGTCATCATTCCCTCCAACGTCAAGCCCGCTCAAGAGAACGTTGGCATCCTCTCCAAAAAATGTTCCCGCTACCGCTTGTCGCGAAAACAGTTACCAGGTCGCTAATGGCGCGCGAAACCTTATTAACAAAACCACCCATTAAAAATACAACTCGAATTTAGGTGCCAATATTTACCAATAGCTTTTACGAATATTTTGGTTGTCAAGTAGCGGTTTCTCGTGCCNAACTCGAATTTAGGTGCCAATATTTACCAATAGCTTTTACGAATATTTTGGTTGTCAAGTAGCGGTTTCTCGTGCAGACTCCAAAAATACTGAGGAATAATTATAGCCGAGACGAGTATTACGATGGATTTTGCGTACACGTTCTAGTACAGCGACATACAAGAAATAAGCGAACAAATAGCATTATACGAAAGTCGCTTAATGTGTCTCATGGTGAAATTACTCTACTTTGTTACACTAAGTAACTCCACGATTATAAAAGTTAAGAATTTGTAACTACAAGCGCAAGCCCGTGTGAGATCCGTAGCATATATTTTTGAAAGTTTGAACTGCCACGTATGTAACGGATACAAAATTAATACCGACATGTGAAAAAACTGCTTTACCTACAACAGGTTAAACTTTTTATAATAAATGTTATTACTAGACAATTGTTAGTACAAAGCTTGAACTTACAAAAAAAAATTTACTACGGGCGCGGATTTTTTCAGTACGGAAAATAACGCNTTTACTACGGGCGCGGATTTTTTCAGTACGGAAAATAACGCCAGAGTTGTTTTTCCACTTTATTATGCTGTATTTATTCCTTTCTTATTGCGCCTATGTTTAGGGGCTATTGTGTGTGTGACTCAAAATCTTTTGGACCTTTTTCTGTTTTCAAGGCTGTTTCCCTGGGCATATGTGAAAACATTTGATAGCAATCATTCTGAAGAGCATGCACGAAAAAGTGTTTATTTTATCCATCAGTCTCGAAAGTGGTAGTGCTCTTTCCATCTAAAGAAAATTAGAACGAACCGGACTTTCTGATGCATAATTTAATTTTTTCCAAGAGCGCGTGGGAGAAAAACTAAAGATAAACACGTGTACTGAAACCTACAANCTGATGCATAATTTAATTTTTTCCAAGAGCGCGTGGGAGAAAAACTAAAGATAAACACGTGTACTGAAACCTACAAGTATCTGGAAGCAATAAAGCAAAATCAAGAGAAAATAATCTTATATTAACATTTTCCAAACTTCCAGACCAATAGTTTTGTTGGGAAGTTTCTCGGTCCTGTTTCTGACTCCATAAGATTTGAAGGTTTTGGCAGGGTGCAACAGNCAATAGTTTTGTTGGGAAGTTTCTCGGTCCTGTTTCTGACTCCATAAGATTTGAAGGTTTTGGCAGGGTGCAACAGATTATAAATGTGACTTAAGTACGTACAAACTAAAGAAAAAATATTTTGTGGAAAAAGAAAGTGAGCAAATATATTTTCCTTTCAGTATGTTTAGACCAGTTGAATTTATGGATTTCACTGTTAATAAACTGAATTTTCTATAATTTTACATTTCCTCTGCGACTCCAGTAAGCTACGTCTGGTCATACATGTATAATATTTTTGTTAATGTGAGGTGGCAGCACTGCGCGGCAGATGGCATGACTCACGAGTTGGTGCGGGAGACTGCTCGTCCGTGCAGCGCTGAAGATTCGCTTGCATACGGGGATGACCACCTTAGTCACTTCAGCCACTTCACTCAGTCTTGTCCACGACGCAGGATATAGTCCCTTGTCCACAACGAAGGATATAGTCCGTTCACGGTTACTTCCAACGCCCTGCTACAGTTCTACTTTCGGGATATTCCTCCGTCTCGTGCAATCAAAGCTTAATTATGTCTAGAAAATTACACCAAAGGGACCGCTCCCCGCATTCGTGCGCACTCATCTTTTTAATATTTTTCTTAAGAACTATTTCTTACTAGACATTACCAACACAGCTATTCTCTCCCTATTTTTATTTATACTAATTATAAATGAAATATTATAATTTATAGATCAAGTAAAAGTTACATTAAAAAAAATAGCTTTTATGTTATCAGAAGTGTAAAAGGCTTGTGATGCATGGCATATTTAGGAAACCAAACACGTCACACCTTGTGATTTTTTAAATTTTTAATACAAAAATGTGAAGAAACCGCGTATAGACTATAACACGAAACTGTAGTGGCCAGTACCACGTTCAGGATTTTGCAACCGCAGTTAACGCAAAAACTGGGCAGGGGCTGCTCTGTAACAGATAGCGCTTTGGCTTCTCAGCACGAAAATCCGGGGTCTCTCCCCGTTGGACCTCCAGGCAATTTTGCATATGAAAAACGTGGCGAACGTTGCCAGTGATGGTTGGATTTTCTCGGGGTACTCTCCATTACCCCAACACTCATTTGAATCACCTCTGGTTGCATTTTATTCTCACCTTAATGATTTTTCAGACCAACCGCAAAATACACTTATTTCTCAGGAAGGGCTTCATTAAGCGTCATATTATTAATTCTGCCTAAAGAAGAAAATACTTTTGTGATATAAAAAACTGCTGTCTCGTCGTAAGCAAGCCACGCTACCTCAAATACTGCGCGCACAATCCCGACTTTTTTTTTTTACTGTATTACAACATTCACCTTTTCGCCTCATTTGGTGTTAAGTTGAACGAGCTGTACTGTGCTAAATTTAATTACGAGAGAGTGCTTTACTTAATCTCAAATCAGCTCCATAGATAGTAGCATCAATCACATAATTAAATGGTTGGAAACTAGAATATATCAAGCCAATATGTACAGAAAAACTGACCAAACTGGGATCAGGCCCTAACTGTATAGATGTTAACCGGCACACCGCATAATACTTAATTCCACGTTAAGACATGAAACTATTTTCCGTCTGTCGTTAGACATTTCTACAGTATATGCATATTCGACAGGCACATGAATAAAGAGATCAGGCCCATGGAAATGTTAATTTTACGGACGGTGGAAGAATACACAATGTGCATACAGGCTTTCAAAGTGCTCAGTTTACTGTGAACAGCATATGACTGCTTCTTATAATTCGCTACCAAGATTACTGTCAAGCAATCCAGTCGGTTATCACGCTCAAAACACGCGCAGTAGTGGGCAGGGATTTTTATTTCAAAGGTTGATCTCCAAAGCGTTGGGATTAACGATGAGCCAGCTAGACACGAGTAGGGGAGGGGGTGCGAACGTCACAAGGGCCACACGGGGCAACCAGCAACACGCCGCGAGCGAGCCTTCCGCTCCGATTGAAGTGCCGACGTTGGCTCGCGCGCTCTTGGAGTTCGCCCGGAGTAGCGAAGGAGGGTCGCCAGAGTGCGTGCGAGTTGCGAGGCGGCGTGCACCGCCGCTGCGATCCTCACGCCCATGTCGAGATTCAGCACTCAGCACCAAGCCAGTCCCACTGAATCCAGTAGCCTTCCCATCTTCGCTGGAAATCGAGCGCTTTTAAAAAGCCCTGCTTAAGATATACTTGTATGCACACTGTGTAATCTTCCGCTATACATACAATTAATACTGACATGCCCCCTGATAACTTTGTTCGTGTGTCGGCCAGGTAAAACTGAAATTATTAAGAAAGTTAACTATGCTTATTCCTACAATTGCATGCATTAAAAAAAAACTATTCCAAGTACTTAAACGTTCGTCTAACACTTCTAATTCAACGATACGACATGCAACTACTTTTCCTTCGTTGTAATCAACTTTACTGGGCACTTAACACACAGTTTCCTTCCAAATATATGGAGGTAGCGGCAGCAACATTTTTCGAACGATTTCAAATGTGCTCAAATAACCGTAAAAAGTAGAAACAAACCCACTTTATTTCTACACTAGCGAACCGGCCCGGCTTCGCCCGGGTACAATTGAGTTTTACAGTGATACACTAATAAATACATTGGGAAAAGAAAATTCATTTACGTGAAAACAGAATTATAAAATTATACTATACTGTGTTGGCCTAGGTTTTTAACTGATTACGGCAACCCAAAAGGAAGGAAATATTTTTCACCCGATAGCCAAGAAGTAGGGTATTGTTTTTGGAATGTATCTGTGCAAATATAGCGTAGTTACCACATTTCCGCTTTCCAGCGTCGATGTAGGAAAATCAAAACGTGAGTTTATCAAGATGTAGCTTTACAAATAAGTGTACGTAGGTACTACTTTTTGCGCTTGGCTGAAGGATCTTAATCGATCATCAAAGTTAAGCAACGTTCCCGGCAGCACACAATTGGATGGGTGACCGTTTAGTGGCGTAACATCTGAGCGCTTCCGGGCTTCGGAGCTCACGTTAAATATTCGGCCCCGGTTGTTATCGATTGATAGCAGTCGTTAAGCTATTTCAGAGGTCCTTCGGTTACCTGATAAACTCTGACACCAGAGGAAAAAAATATTTCGGTCACGTTCCCAGCCGTTACAGAGTTACGTTTTGTTGTTATTCCACTGGAACCGTACAATTTTCCGGGATAAAAAGTATCATATGTCCTATTCCAGGACCTAAAGTACCTACATACCAAATTTCATCAAAATTCGTTCAGCTGTTATGGAGCTGAGTTGTAACCATCGCACACACACACACACACACACACACATACATACACACACACACACAGACTTTCGCATTTATAATATTAATAGGAAGTAGGATTGCCCTTCCAGGTTTTAATGACAGCTTGTCAAGAAGGTTACCAGAAAATTTTTTACAGCCACGTATTTCATACAGTTGATCTTGGGCAGATTTTAAAACATAGTTTCAGGTATTTTTTGTGTCTGATTTTTAATAGCTATAATACAAAAATCGCTGTTTTATTCTTAACTGGATAACGTAAACAACAAAATTATAACGTGGCGAGATTAAATGATTTGTTAATGCTACGGGTTGCCTGAAAACCTGGTTAGAATAATTGGAAAACAAGTTTAATAGTTTTACGGACTTAATAATTGTTTTGATATAATTCATAATATTATCCATTCTTACAACAAAACCTAGAAAATATTGATCGTTCATTTTTCGACAACTAGAAGATTTGTAAATATTATGAGTTTGTTATATATAAGGGGAAGGGGATGGGGGACAAATACAATTATTGCTGCCCGATTTCTTTAGGGTTAGCCTTTTAATATTACTAATTTATTATTTACTAGTATTATAATCAATTTGTAGGCGCTATTAAGAGAATTTTTGTAACACCAGTAAGTTACTATTTTACGCAATTTGAGTCACACCAATTTAATAAAAACTAGGCAGGTTAAAAGGACGAAACTATGGATAAGTTAGTGACAAGCATAACTAATAAATTTGATTTCAAATCTATTTATATTTTAAAGTAATCAGATTCCTAATGGCTAAGAGAATAGGGATGTGTACTTCAAAAATAAAACACCTACCACGCAAAAGAAAATTTTGTCGTGAACGTGTAGATAGAAACATGATCAAAAATATTTCAATTAATGTCACTGTCACACAAAAAAAAAATCTCCCGGTATGGAAAATGTTTACACTGTACATCACAAAGCCAGCCCACGTGTTGTTAATCAAACTCGCATGAAACTTAATCGAAATATTTTCAGGATAGTTACGTTCAAAGAGCACTGAGCTTTTCCTACACAAAAAAGTTTGGTTAAAATCAGTCAATGATTTCAGTTGCACGACGCGCATAAGAAATTTTAAAGAACCACTATTTTGTAAAATATGTGAGTGTGGCTGTACATTAGTCAAATTGCTTGTTGAGCTACAGTACTTTTAAGCAAACTTTGGTAGCATCGACCTGATGGTTCACGAGACAGTCTGAAGGACTTCTTTTCCATGGTGGCTTTATCCATTAAAACAGCTGAAAACAGAACTTATTTAGACGCTACGCTTACCGTAGTTACAACTAGGACAAAGTTTGGATTACAGTGTTCAAATGATCTGAGAGAAGGCCAAAGCAATAATCCAAAGACATGTCAAGACCTCTGTTTGAAAGAAATCCGATTCAATTGTCATGAATGATAGGTTATTCATATAGCACTATGTGAGAATTTGGAGTATAATTCTACATACATTATACAGAAGTCATAATTCTGGGGACACTATTTATCTCGTAAGATACTGAAAGTATCTTAAATTTGTCTTAAGGCTGTGTACGTGGTCGAAAAAATTCGCCATGTCAGGAATCACGCTTTAAATGGTAAAATGTAGTGCACGAACGTACGGATACGCGTAAAAGCTGGACAACTCCCAACTCTTCCGTTTCCGTGAATCCGGGTAGCCAATAGGAATCTAGTTTTAGAACTTTACATTTTTTAGACTGTGAAATAGCTCCAATTCATCCCGACTCGCCCGCTCTTTCAGTTAACGTGTTCCGTGTCAGAGGAAGGTCATTTCGATCCCCATTCCACGCGACACCAGCCTAAGCCAGAGAGTTTACCGCTTCATTGTAGAGCGGTGTACTGCCCCAACGAGAGGTTTCATGGTGTGTGGTACCATTTCATACGATTACCGTGTCCCACTGTTTGTGATTAAAAGAACACTAAAGGTGCTGCTTACGGTAAAGTTTGACAACCCCATTTTCCAGCTGGATAATGCTCTACTTCACACAGCATGGGTATCTCTGGCCTGCCATCGTGATGTCAACGTATTTACTTGGCCAGCAAAGTCCCCAGACCTCTAGCTCATCGAGAATGTTTGGGACCAGATTGGACGGCAACGTCGGCCAGCAGCAACTACGGAGGATTTGGAGGGTCCGTTGCGCCAGCTGTGGCAGGATCTTCCTCAGGAGACCATCCGACGTCTGTATGTGTCTCAATGCCCGACCGTATAGCCACCTGTTTCCGTGTTACGGGTGGTCCACCACCATACTAAGTGCATCCTGCAAGTGTTGGTCCCTTGTAATACATGATTGGTGTAGTACTGCAATATAATGTTTTCTGTACACATTCTACCATGTCCTGTTCTGTTACTTTATCCACTTAGGCCTACGTACCCCTGCGATGGCACCTTCAAGGTGATTAATTTTTCGCAAATGAATGTAATATCTGAACGATATGTCACTGGATATTTCTGGTTGCAATACCATTTGAAATGAAAGCTTGAACATAATTAATCTATCGTTTTAAACGGCTATGAAAGTATGCCAAGTTTGATGCAAATCGACGAAGTGGTTCGAGAGATATGAAATATACCCCAATCTTTGAAAAACCAATGTTGTAAAAATAAAGGTTTGACTTGGAAAAAATTGCCTATAATTATTCACGGTGACTTCCAACTATTCTGAAGCCCTGCTAAAGTTCTACATCCAATATATTCCTCCACCTCGTGCAAGCAAAGATTAACCGAGTCTAGAAAATTACACCAAAGGGACAACGCACCGCATTCGTGCGCACTCAGTGGAATAATATTTTGCACGAGAACTATTTCTTACCAGGCATTCAAGGCTGTAACTTTTTCCTTTCAGTAATTTTTTTTATCCTTTAACCACCTTTTTAAGTAAATATTGCCATGTAAATAACACACACAGTGTGTATATTCCACCCCACTCGGAAGTTAAGGTCTAAGGCTAAAATAAAATATATTTATTGACTGTTATTCGAAATGAGAGGGCTTTCAAAAGTGCTCACTTTACCGTGAATAGCCTATACAAACTCATATATTCTGTTTTCATTCATAATTATGAATTAAATATTATAATTTATTAATAAAACATGAGTAAAAGTTCTAATTATTAAAAAATAAGATACTTTAACATAAGTATAAAACGATTGCGATACACGACGTATTTAGGAAACAAAGAAACATCGTACATTGGATGATTTTTCAACGGTTTGATTAAAAGAGTGCGAAGAAACCGTGAATAAACTATAAATTTTACGTGCCCTACATTTTACTACTTGCATTCAGAATTTGGCAAGTATAGGCTAAATAAATTTTTAATTTTTAGGTGGCATATCTCACAAAACTAAGTCTGAAAGAGACACTGCCAGCATACCAATTTTTGCTGAAATCCATCCGAAATGTGAAATTACCATTACCCTTACAGTTTATAATTTAACTATTATACAAATAATAAATTGATGAGATTGACGCCTGTAAAAGTCGGGTCTGGTTCCACGTGACGTGAGAAACCGAAGACGAAGGGGGGGGGNGCAGAGAAAAAGGGCGAATGAGAAAGTAGAAAAGAAGGGGGCAAGAGAAAAAAAGGTTGATATGACTTTTTTTTAAATAAAACGATAGACCAAATTTCTTTTTTAAAAATTATTGGCAAATTATAAATTTTTTTGTGACAGATCTAAGTGCCCATTTGGAAAAGCAATTCTGGCATACCTGACCACATGTATCTGGGAGATCGCGAGTTCAATCAAGACTGACTGTACCAGACGTGACTTTTCCCCCTTTGTAGTTTTTAAAGCATCTGCAGGACAATGGAGGGCGTACAATTCTCTAACAGGTGCCTTGCAACCTTCAGCTGTTAAGTTATGCCCTAGTTGTCACTGTCAAACATAAACAAAAAAAGACCAACATGTTAACTCAGAAAAAAACAGGATTTCAAATTAGTTCAGCTGTGACCTACTAGTCTTGCCTTGCAAAAAAGAAATTATAAACAAGCTTTGTTTTTCTTCTCTTTGGTTCTCAAGGTAGGAATGCAAAACGAAGTAAGATCTACGGAAAATAATCTCGTCCGGAGAGGAAAGAAACTGGTTTATGAGTAGCAGAATAATTAATGATCTAGTCTGTCTGCAGTAAACTCAATTCATAACAGTTACAACACTAGTAAGTATATATTTTTGGCATAAAGTCGCTTTATTATATTCACGTGTAAGGTAGATAGATTTATTCCCCTGAAATAAACTGATTTCACTGACACTATCCCCCGGTGTATTTCGCAACTTCCTGTGTATTTTTCAAGGCAAAAAATAGAGCATGTCAGGCCTCTTCTTGTGTTTATTACAATTAAAATCACTATGATTAAAACATAAATTTAAAAAAAAGCTATATTTTTACTCTCCGGAACATGTTCAGTTACCTGCACAATGCGCACGGGGAGACACGACAGTCATCCATTACCTCAAGTATCGCGTAAGAGCACTTCATATAGCGGCATATTCCCGGTAACTCAGAATCGATGACGTCACGCTAACAGGGCCACGACCAGTTCTCATAGTAAGGTCGCACGTAGTGGACGCGCGTGTGGGCTGTTCACGGTAAAGTCAGCAATTTTGAGACCCTAGTTACTTTTTCCTTTCAGTCATTTTTTATACTTTAACCACATTTTTAAATAAATACTGCCATGCAAATAATAAAGACAGTGTATATATTCCACCGCACTCGGAAGTTTACGCCTAAGGCTAAAATAAAACACATTTATTGACTATTATTCCAAACGATGGGACTTTCAAAAGTGCTCACTTTACCATGAATAGCCTACGTCTATTATTTTAGCTAAATCTGCATACTGAATAATTATAATTCACGGCTGTCATGGTTCCTTCATAGACTGCAAATGTGCAATTCTTTACTTGATAAGAACGCCCACGGTTGACAAGCCTATTTTTTTTGCGAAGTTGCCTCCAGCACATCTGTTTTTACTCAAAATCCAACCACATTCCTGTGCAAGCTTTTATTGGTCTGCCAGTTATTAAATTAATTCTTCACGGATTTAAATAAGTCATTTATGGGATACATCAAGTTGTGAAATCGCGCTGATATAATAGCTTTGAGAGCATTTCTCCATATTTTTCGGGAATTTTGAAGTTGGAGGGTAGGGCGTTTACTCCAAAAAGCGTCTTGCCTTATAAACAACTAGCGTAAGAATATTTATCTCGTACTATAACTTGTATGTAAATAGTATATTTTAAAGGAACAAAAAAATCTGGAAAATAAATTTCCCGGGTGGAGGGTAAAGGCGGAGCAGTGTGGTGTCTGNTAGCGTAGTAGCCAACAGTAAGGGTTGATTCACAATCAAAAAACGTAGACAGAGCATAAGACATAACAGAAGAATCACACGACCAGAATTCTTGTGTGAAATTGATTCACAATTGAAAACTTTTGTAGTATTTTTAGCCAACGAAACTTTGCGACGAGTCTGACGTCAGTTGGCAAATCATGGATTTTCGTAACAGATTGCGATAGTGTTGAAATTTGACAGCGATTAGAAATATTCAGCATGTTCGTTTTTCTTTATAATCGTTGTTTTTGTGATTGTAAAGATGTAGATAATTTTTTAACATCTGCTAATAAACTGTCGCCTGTTCTTTTCTAGAAATTTATATTTTACGAAATTTCTTAGTTTCTGCAGTATAATTGTTCCCTCATAAAATTCGATTCTCTGCTCTGATGGTCTGTTGTCCCATACTTCCGCAAAATAAATTAAATATAACCATTTCCTCTGTGCACTATGTCAAGAACCCTCGTGCACACGGCATGTTATGCGCACCTCAAGATTATTAGGTTCGAAAACATGGCAGTCAATCCGTGTGCACACGACTTATGTTCAGTGGTTACTGTTACGCTTTCAATTGTGAACCAAGCTTAACGACTCGAGCAAAGTGTATTATACTGCTGTTCACGCAATCTCAGCTATGCGCATCGTGGGGAAACATTTTCAAGGTCAACACACGCAGTACTCTGTTCGCATCCGGTTGTCACCAGTCCTTCACTGTGAGTTTATGTATCTGGGACTTTGGTCCCCGAGTCCCCCCCCCCNCCCCCTCCTCTTCATTTTTCACCATCCTTCTCTCGCGCAGTAGGTTGGAAGGTATCTTAAAACATTCACGTCATCTCCGCGCAAAGATAACATCTTAACGCTCACTACGAAGTGCCACTTTTATTTCTCTTTTATCCCAGTTATCTCACAGCTCTATATCCGTGTTACTAGCACGACGTATTCAGCACTAATAACCTTTGCGATCCAAAAGAACTTGCATTTGAAAGGAAGCCGTAAAAACTTTTATGATTTTCTTGGCTAAAGGTTTCATCACACGATCACGGTATTCTGAAATGGACGTGCCGAGATATAGAAACAAAGGGTATTCATAAAAAATATTACTCTACTGATGGAAAGACTAGAATAGTGTTCGGTTCGATTCAGCCTAACGTCTAATTATAAAATTCATTAACTAGTACGTATTCAGACGTGATTTAACTAGTGTCTAAGAGCTACAAATAGTTTGTAGAAGGGCGATACGGAGTATGTTGACTGCCACAGAAGCTTTGGGTACAAAACTGGCACGATAAATTCTAATTTTGAGAAATTAGATAAAAAGGGAACTGCGAATAAGGTTTTTTTTTAATGCTGGAAAACTGTATTATACAGGCCAGCCTTTTTAGAACGTGGAGTTGACCACATCACTTAATATTGTAGTCAAAAGACAACATTAAAAAGCAAACATTATGAGGCGATGACTATCGTACGTGTTGGGAAATTCCAAATTCCAATTTTAACAACTGTAATATCAGATAGTACGGCATGTATTATAGCATTTGTCACCTTTCCTTAAATGGTTTGATAATATGACCTGTTTCATTGTCTGTAGCATGTTGCATACCAGGTTTTGAACATCGCCAATCGTATTGCAGTTTCATAAGGTAAAATGTTACCTGCAGCAATTACATGAAACGAATTGATGAAGCCAAAAAGAAGCCGCCATATTGAGGCAAGGCTGAGATTCATTCAAATGGCTTTGAAATAGGATAAAATCAAATAATATAACATTTTTTTATACACACTGACTGCTAATACAAGACATTAAATATTATACCCATAGCGAAAAATTTAACGAATGATTTTTCAAAAATGCATTCGTTGTTTGGCTATACTATCATAATGGTACAGACTATCAGTAAACTTGAAAATAATTTATGAGCGTAAATTTTAAAATATTGAGAGAAAAAAACTTTTGAATGCTTGCTAAAACTAAATTCAGAAGTAATTACATTATACGCACTATAATGAATCGCGCAGATACTTGAGACAAAAACTCTGACTTCATTTCATCATTTTCATAGCCTAAAAATACATTATAACGCTACACAATCTTCAGCAATAGCAAGATTCCTACTTAATACACAAGTTACTGCATGGTCGGCAGTTCAACGACTGGAGCCAATATTTGCTGTAAACCATAGGCTCGCGCGCAACTATCGAGTGAGCCTTCTACAAATACGCCAGCTAACGATGTGCAACAGAGATCATGCTTGCTCGCATAACGACTGGTATATCGACTAGTGCGCCAGGCCTTATAGAAGTTTATGTAAGAGCCTGTGCGGCAGCAGATAAAGTAAAATATCGACATCAGCGATCACAGTTACTGAGGACCCTACGGCTTTGTGAAGAACACGGGCGAGTTCTTTTGCGCGCTGTTGCGATGAATTATTAATAAAGCGCGTGCTAGTTTCACCTTCAGTACGTCGCCTTGCAGTCGAGACGCGCAAAACAACCTCACACAACGTCCCGCAGTGAGGCAGAACTGACTTGGTGACTGCATAAATCAGCCCGGGCAGCCGGGCTCAGATCAGATCGTGTAAGGCGGGCTGGCGTGGGTGTGGCCGTGTAAGTGGAGCTGTGCTTTATCTCGTAGTGTGCCTGTAGTCAGCTTTACTGCCTGGCGCGGAGCACGCTCGCCTGACAACACAGATTCCTCCTTGTAACGTGACGCTGAGAAGCGTTGGCCGGCCTCTGTCAACACCGACCGTTGACGGCTGTTGAGCTCGCCGGTGGCCACGTATTCAACACAACGCCACTCACACTCACTACAAACTTCCAGATTCAAATCTCTCGGTGATAGATCATTCAGAAATTTCCTGAGCAATCTTCCGTTGAACAATGTAAAATATCCTGTAGATGAATTTGATGCCTGTATGAAACTAAACAGGCGAAACAAAATATTAATTATATTATCTTGTTTAAAACAATTTAACTAATCCTTAAGCTGTGTGCGTTTCATTTATGGATGACATTGAAAATGTAAAGGAATTACATACTCTATATAAATACCAAATGATTCAAAATACCATTGACATTGGGCATTGCCAATGCTGTTTAATGGTGTTCATGCTAGTTATAAAGGATATTTTTATTCACGTAATGTATTATAAACTAGCACGTGTCCCATATCTGGGTTAAATGGACCATTGTATAGTATCAGTGTATGAAAATATACAAATGTAGAGTCGTGCGGGATTTCCACCACCATGGGCCCGCAATTTGAAGTGATAGGGTGGCGAGAAAACCAAAGATATTTGCAAATACGATTTATAATAACAGCAGCTTTTCCTCAAAGAAAAAAATTCAACACCGGCACCGCTGCTGTGACATGTTTCTCAACTAATTGAAACTATAAATACCTATTTTGTGCTATCGTATGGGAGTTCGGCGTTTCACACAGCAGGTGCCCTTTAATAATTTTTTATATCTCACTAACTCATGAACGACCTGAACGGCGATGTATAGGTTGATTCTCCAACCAGCAAAATTTCTGTGGCAATATTTTCGAACTTAATATAAGGCGATGCACGCTATTTATAATTTAAATATTTCGGGAGTAAATAACTTAAGGAACACATGATAATGTTTTCCCCTGGCGGTGTTAAAACACTTCCCTGTTCTAACGCCTCAAACATATACTTTCCTATTGTGTAATACTTTGAGATAAAATAAATATCTGAACAGATTTCGAGAAAATAAAACTTGCTTAAGGCCATGAAAAAAAAAAACACTGGCGCATACAGTAACACGTTTATATAATATCACTAAGGGCAGAAAACTTTTATTTAGCGAAATAACTTACATGTTGCAGACAATTGTTGAATATAGAGGTTATTTATAAATTGATGAATACTGTTTTAGTACGATATTTAATTGTTGTAGTAATATCTCCCAATTACTGGGCATTTATAATTTGCTGCGTATTACCAACGGACAAATAATCTGAGCATTTATACGACCTATAACTCGAGCCTACGACTCTCGAATTTTTTTACTTTGATTTATTGCATTTCGTCACTGTAAAAGTAGAACTGGGTCCGCGGTATCAATTTGAACCGATTACGTGTGATTAAGAATTTGCGTTCATTTGAGTGCTTCGTCAGTAACGTGGGACATTCACTCAAACTACAAGCGACGAACTTGCTACGTAATTCACCCGTTGACAGCACGCGTAGGCGGGGCTTATTTTATGAATGTCATGAACAAACAATTCAACTGGGATAAACCATTACTGGCACCCAGGTAGCATTTGAATCCGAATGAATGACGCAAATTTCTCGTTACATGCTGAAAGGTGTCCCCGTCAATTGCCCACAGGTAATACCCCGCGATGACGTTAGTTTTCACGTCCGGGAGAACATTAAAATTTCCGGCGAAACACTTACCAGCTGGTTTCACGAGGGCACGGACGTCACTGTGACGTCTGTTCCACTCCCTTCGAAAGAAAATCCCCAGCAAGCAGGTTCACTGTACGACATCGAGTGAGTGAGCGAGTGAGGAGATTTGGGCGACTCTTAACATCGAGGTCTCGAGAGCCGATGAGGGTGAAGTGAAGCTAGTATCGAGCAGCGCCGGAATGAAAGCGCGTTTCCCCCAAACGGGAGATCCCCGAGAACACCCGCCGATCAGCGACATCGTCCGGCATTGCGATAATCCGGGAACCGAACCCGGTTCGCCTAGGTGGGAGGCGAGCATTTTACCCACTATACCACCGCAGTCCCGTACGACATCGAGCAGACGAGTCTCGAGAAATATACGAACCCGAAATAACGAGAATCGAAGTTCGCCTTTGCAGTTTCACTGCTCTGCCGATCATGAGAAATTAAGAAATAAATACATCTGTTGTTAATTACACAACCAGGAGACCGCGTACAAAGTGAACAGTCACCACGACCGACTGCAGGACTCCAACTTGCAGCCTCTCAACTAGCGGGCAGGCACTCCGTCTCGGAACGTGCAACTACCTGACGAGTAGCAAACCTCAAAGCGTGCAAAATTATTTATCTTGTTTCCTAAAGGAAATATTTCTTTACACGACTAGGAAATACAGCAAGATATTTCGTGCATGCTGCAAGTACTATTTTAGAGCACTTTATCATTGTCAAAATAATATTCCCCAGTTTCAGACTGCTATTTCTGAGAACATCCTTGAAATGTGTCCAGACGCGTGCGTTAAAGTTTACAAAATAATTGATATACATATGATACACACGCTGCTCAATGGTTCGGTGGCATGCGCAAACAGAATACTCTGCGGGTAGTTGGATGGGAACGAAGCACCAGCATGCTCCAGACAGATGAGAACCCCATCAGCACCCTCTTCATAGTTCTTACGGCGTGAAATGTTATCATCATTAACAAATATTGAGTGTGTCTACACGAAGTTTTCTTGCGATAATGATTTAACTTCTAATGAGTATTCCTTTGTGTTTTTTTCAAACTGTTAGGAATTAAATGACCGTTTTAGTACCTCGTGAAGCTATCGAGTTTTGGACTGAAGTTACCTTTATCCATTCAAAATAGTGTCCGTTTGCGGCGGCACATCTCTATCAACGATTTTTTTATACTATAAGTATTGTATAACGTATCTATGCATGTTTCCTTAACTTGTTTTGCAAGTTAGACATCATTATAAAATGATGTGTGTTGACAGTGCATGTATATATTTTCCATGTTAAACTTATATCATATTTATTTATTTATTTATTTATTCTAAGTGTTAGGAGTAAATGTATAGATTTATGAAACACATTGACATACTCCTTATCCCAGTTCTTGAGAAAACATATGAAAGCAACGCAGTGAAAATAAATAAATAAAAATAAATAATTACGTTCCAAAATGCACATCTGCACTATCCTTGTTTTCGAACATACTGTGCTTCAGGAAGCGACATATGAATGACCATGTGGAAGTCTATTAAAATACATAAATTTAAAAATAATGCAGGCAAAACGCGAAAATGACACTAAAGTAAATCTTAACTGTAAAACAACGTGCGTATGATATACAAATATCGACAAATTAACGAAGCAGCCGTAGTTATAACTTAAAACTGCAATAGCTAAATTCAATAAGATTCTTGTCTATAGACAACCACAGACCACATACGACCAGGAAAAACAAACTATACTAGAACACAATTCGATAACCATAAGTTATTGAATACCACAGACCACATGAACTATAAAAAACTACGCTACAGTCCAAGCAATAATAGTTTCCTTCTGTCAACGCCAGGCTGTACATAATGTCTCAAATAAGTGCATTACTTTGTATTACGACGAAAACTTTAAAATAAATAACAATTCCATATTCAATTTTAAAAAAATGTAGTATCCAATTATTTTCCGACTTTGAGAAATTATAACTGCCTGGTGGCTTGAACTTAATACCTTAAACACAATATTAATTAACAGTAATACGTACTTTATCTTGTGTACACAGGTTTGTCACAATCTTACTTCAAAGAGCAAACATTTTGAATGCATGATATTAAGGGGACACTAGTATAATATTGTCAGTAAAACCAGTGTGCGCATATACACTCAGTAAATAAATGTTCTGGGAATACAATTTTTCTCCAGAAAAAGTACAAATTGTTTATAACCATCACTTTAATTTTATTCTGATTCAACGAAATGTAATTAGCGAAAATTGTTTAAAATAGCATTCCCGTGGATTTGCTGCGCATGTTTATTTGATGGAAAGGAGGAAAATACAAAGTGGTTTTGTAGTTTAATCCATCGGCTTAACATCGCGTGTAATAATATCCTGCTGTTACAGATCTAAGTTGCGAAAAATTCAGCTTCTCGGGAATGCATACAGCAGTATTGGGAAGGCCCTATGCTATGCTTCCTTGTAGCTAAGACGTGACCTTGAGGCGTTCAAAATATTTTCTTAGGGCGCTACCTACCAAGGCTGGAGCCACAAATTTAAAACGTCAGGTAACTCGCAGATACGGACTGTTCCACTCGCACCTGTGGTCAAAACTAAGTAGAAAATACTCTTAAGTAAAAATATATAGACTCTTCGTTTACGAGAAACACGCCACGAAAGGTCCAAAAACCATTGTAGCAACAAATGTGTCGGCCGTAAGACATACGGCAAGGGAAAAAGCCGAGCTCATTAGTGCCAAAGAGGACATGGAGTTCACATGCAGTGAGTACTGGGACATGGAAATGGCCATGGGTGCATTCGGCTGTCAAGCTCCATGCATACTGCCTGCATCCAACATGCGAAAAAGTGCATTGCTATGGGCACAGCAAACTTCGAACACATATTATGACGTTTTGTATGGTGGTGATTTATGCTGTGCTCAACGTGGAATAAAGTCATTTTATCTACTTTAATGTAGTTTTTCTCGTAAACCAAGGGCCTTACGTTTTTTTTTTACCAAATACTATTTTCCACTTCGTTTTGATCACAGATTTGTGTGGTGCAGTCCGTATCCGCGAAATTATAGGCCATTAACGGTTACTCAACACTTTTCTGAAGCCCTGCTGAAGTTGTTCTTTTGGTTGCCGATTACGTATCCTTCCGCTACATGTAGCCATGAGACTACGTTTTAACTGTCAAATGCGCGTTTACAGTTTTCAGCTGTTCAAAGAATTTAGTCATATTTCAAAAACTATTTCGCACGAATGTTTACAATTTAGGCTTATAACCATTTCTAAGTCAGTTTTACGACTTTTTAACAATGTCTATGTTGAAGATAGTTATTACGGTTATTATTTTGCATTGTTATCATACTTTTTATACGCGACATAGCACATTACACACAATACACGTTAATATTTGCCGCGACAGTGTTTAACCCTGTTATAACAGCGGGGGAAAGAACTCTAGTATTTAACCTCATGATACTGATGTGTTGGGTTAGTCTATTTCGTTAAAAGGACAGCCTCAGTTGGAATAAAAATTAAAACGAAGGAACAACCAGTCCAACAAAAAAAAAAGACAGTAAATTCAAGAACGCAATTCGTGTAGCTTATTTTTTTGTACGTCACAACGACACACTTAAAAAATAGCGATGAACATGCACACAAATAGGACTACCGTAACTTTTATTCCACTCATATTTCAATGCATTGGTACTTACTGTTTGCTAGGTTAATTGTATTATTTATTGAAATTTATCTGGCTGGGCTTAGTATTTTATTGGGGTAGTGGCAAACATTTAAATCACAGAAACGTAATCACTTTACATAATTGTGTTTCAAACACCTAGGCAACGTTACAACGTTGTGATAAACATATGTGACTTTCAAACAAATAAATTTCGTCTTAAAAATAGTTCACGGTTAAAACGTATAAATTTCACACGTCCAATATTTGCAATCACACACACGCTGGTCCAACGTAACGTAACAACAAATTGTTTCACACACACACACACACACACACACACACACACACACACACACACACACAGCGGTCACAGCGCACTTTACAGTACATATACTTATTCCTGCCGTGGAAAAACATATTTATCACAACATCTCAACTTGCGTATATAGATTTAAAAACACGAGTACGAACTTGACACTTCATTCCGAAACACGCCATGTCTTGTCGGCGTCGCCACTTCTGCGAACTTCGGATTTGTAACCGTCCCACCATCACATCTTAATATATTATAATAAGTATTCAAACAATAAAATCTCGTTTCAGTTGTAAATTAAAAATTCAGAAATCATTATTTTTCCTGCTACTACAGACGCTGAGAGAGAAAGAGAGAGAAAGAGAAAAAAAGAAAAAGAAAGAGAGAGAGAGAGAGAGAGAGAGAGAGAGAAAAGCGCTCCGCTCCGCATATTGAATTTTCTTCCTCGGACGAAAATAAAAACACCATGTCACTAGGGCCTACGCACGGTAAAATGCGCTGATATTTTTAACTGTAACAATGAAATAAGTTTCCAAGTGCTACCTAAGAATTCACATATGTCAATAGGCAACGTTTAATTTACAAATAGCATACCAAAAAACTAGGTTAAAACAATAGTCTAACTGTGAACTATTTCGTACTAGCTGTTGCCAACACATCGCTGCTTTTGCTGTTTTTAATTCGTATTTAATACGAAATAAATATTACAAGTTATAAAAGATACTAAGTTAACTTTCATTTATTCAAGAATACAGTACATTTACGTGCTGTAGCTCGCACCGGCTGCGAGATCCTTTATTATGCTCGGTCCGGCTCTGCGGGGGGTGACCCACCACGACCCTCCCCTCCCCCAGGCAGACCCACTCACTGCCTCGTCACGCCCCTTTCCCAACCGGTTAAGACCCTCAGTGCAACGCGGAATTCAGAGAAATTTCTGGGCAATGGCCTACGACCCTAAATATTGCAGAGGTCCAACGGCCGGGAGTCTGGTGGAGGCCATCTGGCTAAGTGCGGGAGGAACAGACGACGATGGAAGATTGCGAGACGACGGCAGACGAGGTGTTCGTGGTTTGAATGGACGAGAGGACGTGAAACCCGATGAGTGAAGGCTACTGTGCGTGAGGACGCTCTACAACATTGAGGATTGGTGGGACCCGGACTAAACTGAGGTGGGACTGAACAACATGTGATACGGACTTTATTGTAAATATTACAACTGTTAAATATGGACATATAAATTGTAAAATAATTGAATAGTTTTTTATACATTGTCTATTGAGGCTGATTTTTAATTATTTGATTATGTTAATTTCTTTGAGGTAATAAATTGTATTTATTGAAGTCATTAATTGTAAACGGTAAGTGATATAAATATATTGTGAGATGTTGAGTCAAGAGAATTTTGTTTGTATTTGTAAATAAATTTAATAAATTATAATGAACTCTTTTATTTAATTAAGACCTCGATCCCTTAACGAAGCTGGTTTAGCCCTCCGACTTCTAAGAAATTTTAACAGTACATTAAAGTTAATGACAGTGTTATATATTTGTGATATACAAGTTATTGAAAAAACAGGTTGACATGTTACGCCTACAGTGATTTTTCAAAAGTTCGTTTAAAAACATCCGAAGAAACCGTGAATGGGCTATACCTGGCATCTGTACGTTAAAAGAAATTTCTTCTCAATACATTAATTTAAAAAATTAATTTTTTATACAAAAAAAATTTTACGCGCCTTTTTTTTTGAAAGTACTCCCACGTTCAAAATTTTAAAAAAATTATTAATTTATCTTTACTTTTGCAAAATGTAAATTTTTATATTAAATTTTAGAAAGAAAAACAGCAAACAAATTTTGTAAGATTTCTGAAAGTGCCAATATTTCTTTAAAAATGTCACGTATAATAGTTTCTGTTTAAAACATTTATTTTTAAAATTGATGTGCTGAGAAGAAATTTCTGTAACGTTGATTCCCCATTGAAACTCCGTGGCTGCACACTTGGTATGCCCTTAAGGGACTGAACCCCAATTTACCTGGAATTGTGGGGAAGATGGGAACAATCATCCCTTGAGAAACCGGCGGAGATCAAACCTTTTAGACCACCTACTAAGAGGCAGTTATGCAATCGCATTACAATCGACGTGAAACCTTCTTTAACAGTCCTTACAGAGTCTTACGACATTGTGGATTACTCGGTATAATAATCCGCTGCGATGTCCCAGTCGGCTTGGCGGCCGATCCGCCTGGTTGCGAGACCTGGGTTCCGTCACGCGCGTCAGCATGTGCCAATTTTAGAAAGCCTTGTTCAGTCCATGCTGTGGCGTGGTGAAACAGCTCGGCTGCTCACACTCATCCTATGTTGCGCATGGCGTCACAGTAATTGTGACTGGACCATCAATATCTTCCCTTTCAACCCGCGGTATGGAGATACGCTTGCTGAAATATAATAAGGCATGTCATTTCTCCCTAACACACAATCGTGTTACATGTACCTTCACGACTTAGATGAATAAAATATATACATAATAACGAAAAATCACAAGCAACGGAACTTCTTTGCAACAGTCAATATGAACTCGCTCTTAAAACCTGGCAAACTGAAACATCTCACCGATATCCTTTCACAACATCAAACCCTAGTTGCAGTAATTCAGGAAACAAGATTTATGGATGAACATGCCTTTGAATCACAGGGTTACAGGATATTTAAAGGTAAACCAGGCAAGCGCGTAGTGAGAAACATCCCTCACCTTGGTACTGGCTCTATTGTCAATAAAAAAGTTCCTAGATTCTGTCACAGATTTTTCCTCTCCTAGCATACGAGTCTCAACCCTCACCTTTCGAAGTATGAACCAAATCTACACAATCGTAAATGTGCATGCTCCAGTCAAGCAGGCAAATAAGACGGATCCAGACGGAACAGATGAATTCTGGGAGGAACTGGAAAACATCATCTGTAAGATTACAGATAAGCATACATTCATCCTGCTTGGTGATTTTAATGCGCAAATCGGTAAAGAGAGAAAATTCCAGAACATTGTTGGAAAGTATCCTGCTCACTGGAGAACAAATAGAAATGGAGAGAGACTCATAGAACTTTGCAAGGCATTTAATCTGATTCTGAAATCAACTGCCTTTACACACCTGTCCAAAAAAAAGAAAACTTGGACGTCCTCAAACCCCATCCTTGGTGGGTTCCAAATATATCATGTCGCCAACGCAAAGAAAGCACAACAGGAAATCCAGAACGTCAGAGTCCTTAGAAGTGCGAATGTTGACTCAGACCATTATCTCTCAAAGATTAAGGTAAAACTTCTTCCAAGGAACACTAGGAAGATCAAGTGGAAAAAAATCAACAGGTTTGACACAGAAAAGCTCAGAGCCAGTGAAGAGTTCACCCAGAGGCTCAAGTCTCAAGACCCAGATAATTAGGAGCAACTGCAAGAAGCACTAGTCAAGGCAGCCAACACTACGGCCCCGTTAATAAGACCAAAGAAACACCCATGGTGGACTTGTGAATGTGATGTGGCTTTGAGGCAAAGGCAGCTTGCGTGGCAGAAATGGAACTCGCAGAAGAACCAAGACAAGCTGTCGAAATTCTTGGACGCAAGAAAACACACCGCCAAAACTATCCGCGGGGTTAAGCGTGCTTTCGACAAGAATCAGCTAGCACAGATTGAGGATGAATTTAAGAAGAACAATACCCGAGGCTCCTATAAGACCTAAATTCCTATAAGACCTTCAAACGCAATCTCGGAAAATACAATCCCCCAAGTCTACACTTCAAGGGACCAGATGGTAAAGTTGCCTACAATAGCCTGGATAACTATCGTATCCTGGCGAATTATTTCAAATTACTCCTCAACTGCGAAGCTCCAGAATCAAATTTCACGTTCGAAAACAATGCGCCTGTCCATCCTGATTCATCGCCTCCCACAAAATAAGAAATTAATAAGATAATACATTCGCTAAAGAACAAGGCGCCAGGGGAAGATTCAATAATTGCTGAAATGTGGAAAAAAGCAGGAAACAAGACAATCGATAAAACTAACAGAAATAATTCGCAATATTTGGGGAGCTGAAGAACTTCCATGTGGCTGGTCATCTGTACTGATACACCATCTTCATAAAAAAGGTGACAGAATGGACGTAAACAATTCTCGAGGCATTTCTCTGCTCTTAATAACCTACAAAATTCTTTCGAAGGCGCTTCAAACTAGATCAGAGAAACAGTTGGACTCGCAGCTGGGTGAATGCCAAGGAGGTTTCAGGAAAGGACACTCATGTCCTTTCCTTCATGTGCCAAACAAATCATGAATCTGAAATTCATCCTCTCCTACCTGAAACAGAGAAGTAAGAAATTTGTAGTCACCTTCGTAGATTTCAGAAAGGCTTACGACTCAATTGACCGAGCCACTCTTCTCGAAATCTTGAAAGAATTTGGCCTAGATAATAAAACAAGAGCAATTATCCAACAGACTCTTACTAACACCACCTCCAAAGTGAAATTCATGGGAGAGATTTCGGATGCCTTTGAAATCAGGATGGGAGTCAGACAAGGAGATGGACTTTCACCTTTACTTTTCAACTGCGTACTCGAGAAAGTCATCCGTTAGTGGCGGAAGGGAATGAGCAGCAAAGGTGTTGAAAATGGGGCCAGACTTGGCTATAGAAATATGAATTTGACAGTTGATTGCTTGGCCTTTGCAGATGACCTTGCAATTTTTTCTGATTCGCTAGACACAGCCGCAGAACAAATCAATGAGCTGAAGACAAGCGGCAAAGGTGGGACTCCAGATCTCCTTCGAGAAAACAGAATTTCTAACAAATATTAAGTCAGCACCGAGAGTGCTAGAGGTAGGAGAAGGGAAAATCAAACGAACTGAGAAATTTAAATACCTTGGAGAGTGGGTAGATTCCAAGACCTCGGAGAAAGAGGCCTTTAACATCACGGATCAGGAAAATGGAAACGCCATACCAACTAACCAAAAATGTCTACAAGAAGAAATCTATATCTATTAACGCCAAGATACGACATTATTGCACAGTAATAAGACTGGAGGCTCTATATGCCGCAGAATGCCTTGCTGTGAATAGAAAAGGTCTGATCGAGAAAAGGTCTGATCGAGAAATTAGAAATAAAGGAAAATCCTAGGTGCAATCCAAGAAAATGGTGAATTCAGGAGACGACACAATCATGAACTCTATACACATGTAGAAAAGATCAAAGACACCATTCGTAGGAGGAGAATTGTTTTCTATAGCCATACTACCCGTATGAATCCTACAAGGCTGAGCAATAGGATCTTTAATTACTTTTTCAACAAAAAAAAAACCAAGGAGGCGTGGCTCACCGAGGTAGAGAAAGACTTGCAAGAAGTGGGGATAACACAGGAGGATATCCAGAAAAGTATTCCGCTCAAGAAGAAACTCCAAGAGCACCGTGGTTTACAAGAAAAGCCGAAACTACAAACTGGCAAAACATGGACTGAAGCGAGGAAGGAACAGCATAGGATACGAATGCGGGAATACTGGGTGAAAGTTAAAGCCAAGGCACCAGGGAAAGGGAAAGGACAGTTGAAATAGCGTGGTCCGTAGATGGCCGATAAAAAAAAACGAAAAATTCACACTGAAGCTGTGTGATAAACGGTTTCAAAAATAGTTTCGAAAGCTTCTGAAAAACAATTGCTGTATAACACATTTTATGACTTCAAAAATGCCGGTAATGTTTAAAATATCACACTGCATTTAGTTTCTAAGATGTTTTAATTCTGGGTTTGAATCCCACTTAAGACAACTACGCGCGTGCATTTTATAGTTGTAGGTTGTGATGACCCTACTCGGTATTATGTATGGTTAAGGTATGGCAGCCATCTTAATTGATAATTTCAATGTAAGTACTTATTGCTGCATATCATTTTTGCCTTAATTCCATCGTCTGCCATAATGCCGCGTTATTTTTCAAATTATATAAATTGCATTTAGTTTAAAATTATGTCGCGTGATGAACAACTTAATATGAAGGCAGCGATCGGCCATTTCCGGCAGCACACGTGTGGTCCGGGCAACGTGGAGGGCTCTCACCTCTCCGTCCTTCCTATTGCTCCTGATCATCTGCCATAACGGGAGGATTTTGGCTTACAGATGATAAATAGGGGAAAAAATGTATGAGTGTGTAATCAGTATTTTCATGTAATCGGGAACATTATATGATGTAAAATAAAGTTACTCGCACATATGAGTATCTAGTATTGGCAAACCCACGCTACATTCGCGGAGCACCGAACGGATAAAGGAACACGAAGGGGGAGCATCGCCTTACCCTGGAGAGGGATAGGCGATACTCCCACGCCAAAACGGGCGAGAAATTTCTCATCAGCTGGAGAGTGAGTGAATAAAGAGATTTGGTCGGCTCTTAACATCGAGGTCTTGAGAGCCGATGAGGGTGAAGCGAGGTGAGTATGGAGCAGCGCCGGAATGAAGGGGTGGGGGAAACGGGAGATTCCCGAGAAAATCCACCGACTAGCGGCATCGTCCGGCACGATTCCCACATGCGAAAATCCAGAGTGACCCGACCGGGGATTTAGCCCGGTTCTCATTGATGGGAGGCGAGCAGGCTAACCGCTCAGCCACCGCTGGAGAGAAAGGACTACGCGAGAGACACGGAACCGGGAACCAGGCCTCTCTGAGAAGCGAGGGAGGTGCTGCGATTCTGGCCGGTGTAGAAGCAAATATTCGTCGTGACGACACGGTGAACGGCGGCGCGGTACATCGCCGAGGAGCGTGTCTTGATCGTGGACCGTGACCGTAATCATTGATTAATTTCTGCATTAAGAGCCGACAATCCAGAATCCCCGATAGTGTTACGTGGGGTCGCTACTACTAGTCGATACGGGACAATTAAATTATAATCTATTTATTGTTTCTCTGTGCTAGCCGACGCTTCACTACGGCAATTAATATGCAATAGCAGTGATACCGGAACGTGAGTGGAGTGCCACCACCGGAAGGGGCATCGCAAGGTTTAGGTTGAAAACTAATTTAGTACCTGCATCGTCACTTGGTTGGACGAAAGGCATAAAAGTGGAGGCGGCAAAATCCATACAAATCATGAGTTCAAATTTTAATATAATCACAAACGCAGATTTCTGTGAATGTAGCCAAGGAGTATGCATAAAACTGGCAGAAATTTACATACCAAAAAAGGAACCATTGCATTCAAACAACTCGTGCCTATAAACACATGTGAGTCGATAAGATTCAGCATGCAGTCAAACGAACGTCATATGTTATCCTGCAGCAGATTTGAGCACGGTTATTGCAAATTATGATCCAAGTTACGTACACTTCGAGATAGAGGGAGCTTATGTCCCATCTGATCCCCATTTATTCAACGGGCGACAAACAAAGTGACTGCGCAGGTCACAGGAGCGTTGAAATATGACACACAACCTTGAGAAACCAGCTCTCTGTCTAGGTAAGCATTATCTTGTTGGAGACTGACTCTTGGGCATTCAGCCAGTAAAGGTAGAATGTGTTTGTCCAGAGGACGTCAACATACCGCTGTTTTTTAAATTACCTTCGTATCACTCCCTACCAATAAGACTGTTCCATAAGGCCATATATATATCACGAAACTATATTTATAAAATATCGCAAAAGCGGTATGATCCAACAGTGTAGAGAAATTTGTCGCACATCGCGGTGTTTGCGATGTGTGATATCAATATGACCGAAATTTACGATGTCATAAGCGATATTTGCGATATATCGCCATCGATTTTATAGACTCTCTTGGAGCGACATATCGCACCGATACCGATATGGTCAATATTTTTCGAAACTGTATTGAAAAGCAGATACTGCATAGTCCTTACCAGTAAAACGACCATGCACGATAGATCCTCGGAACTTTACGCTGGTAGTAAGGAACGTCAGCCGCTGTGAACTGAGGCAGGATTTTACGCTCGCCTAATGAACTGGAGACTTTGTCACAGTGATCATCCGTTCCCACAAGAAAAGCGCGATTCGTCACTACAACAATACGTCGCCAGTACGTGGTATTCCACGTTGCTCTCTGCGGATACCACTGCAAATGAAGGCAGCGAGATTGAGACTATTTTCAAAACCACCATAGGTTGTCGAGATCGCAAATTCGCCTGTGCTAGCCGTCTGGAAATACTTCTGGTAGAGTTATGGTGCTCGAACGAAGCTGCTACATGTGTCTGGATGGTGGATAAGGAAGCCACTGGCTCTGTTCGGGCCTGACTGACAACCAATTGTCCCTCACCTTGGTGGTCTGTGTTGATGACCTTCTAAGACCGGGCCGCAGGTGCCACCACTATTTGTTCAAGAGGAAAATATTTTCTTCTGGATTTTGAGAATATTTTATGGTTTCGTGACACGATAGCGGAGATAACTTGACAGAAATACAAAATCATTTGAAAAACAACATTCGTCCTAACACACACACACACACACACACAAGCATTTTAATTGTAAATATTAATTCCTGCAGTTTTCACAAAGTTACAGTAACACAAAGATTGGTTTAGGCTAAAGTGTTTACTGAAGTCGCAGGAGAGCATTTTGCAACTTCTTTGAAATGCGATACTTTGTCCAACTACGGAAAGGGTTTAACTTCTGGCAGTTTTGATTTCATTTCGAAAATTAAAAATAGAAATAAAGCAGACTCGTGTAACAAATTCCCAAGAAATATTCCTCATGATATTCTAAGAACATTAACAGTTATTTTAAGCTGTATCATAACGTTTTAGTTTTGTTCAATTTTTAGATTTTTACAATAAAAAAACATATAAATTAAAATTGCGATAGCTTGTTTAGTTAATTTTCGAAAAATAATTGTTCTTAGTCGCCATACGTTTTTCAGTCTATTATTTCTTATAACAAATAAAATGAATGTTATATGATAAAAATGTGAAATAATAATTTGATACTCTTGAATGCCCTTGAAGTACGAACGCCGGTTTCAATGATTGGCAGTTCGGCGCACCGTCCACCCAGCCACTCAGTTCTTTGGTCCAGCCTCTCTCTCAAACTCCATCATCAGGTTGTACGGATGCTTCGGGCATCTTATCTGCTGTCTATCGCTCATTCGTAACGCCTGGCAAGAAACACGTCTGTCATATCACACACACCGTTAGGAAGATCGTTTATATAGCCCACTGACCCATTTCCTAAAAAATTAATAGTTCGCGTATCATCTATCGGCGTTTCCACCTATCAATTTTCTCCATTACTGAATACTTTTTTAAAGAGTGCGAAAAATTGTATTGCACCTAGTGTAAAATCCTTAGGTTCTAGTAATTGAGTCAGATAATGGATGAAATGTTCATTTAGATAATATATAATTCCACATAACTGTTTATGAATAGTATAGCAACTGATAAAAAACACCTCTTATATTGCAAAATCTGAAATTTTGCAGAAACAAAAATGGTGAACTTATTTATTGTACACGGTGTATGACAATTTCCTTTGCCATGCGCGGTTTAATTATTTAAGAAATACAAGCGAGATATGTATACAGGACATTTGGAAATTGTTGGTCATAATAATTATAAGGGGTTGTAGGGCACACCGAGAGACACATTTTGATACGAGGAACATGTGTCCGGAACCCCCTCCACACTTCCGAGCTACAGATAAATCATGCGCGTACCGTTTGAATTTGACGCAGGGCCAAGGGCCAAACACATGTAAGGCTTCATAACCTCACTTGTGCGGACACTTATTTCATCACTGGTGACAATTGGAGACTTTTTACTGCCCACCTGCAAGCCGGCTCGGCTCTGCGTCCAATTCAAACTGAGCGCACTTCGTTTGACGTCCGTAGCTCGGAAGGAGAAGGGGGGGGGGGTGTTTCCGGGCACATGTTGCTTATATCAAAATGTTTGTCTCTGCGTGCCTTACCACCCTTTTAAAATTATTTCCAACAATTTCCGAACAGTATATGGTACAGTTTTACACGAAACGCTTATACATACAGACCTCTTTCTCATTAGTAAAATGCAGATGAATACATATGAGATATTAGGACAACGTACGGCTCAACAACACAGTCAAATGCGTAATAAGATTCCTAAAGTGTATAGAAGCTTCGTTTTTATATTAGCAGCTTGTTATAGGGTGAAGTTAAAAACTGGGCCTATTCCTTAAATCATTTGGAGTAAAATATGTCATAAATGTGGATCCTATTCCCAATATTTACAGAGTAATTAGAAACATTTGAAAAATGGCGAATACAATAATAATCCCTCTCAGAAGTAAATACAGTGATGTATTATCAGACCGTGTTTTTTTTACAGTTGAGCATCACAATTGCGTCTAACAAGCTTACAAATGATGTTCAAAAATATTTCCGTCTACTTCCATACACTTGGCCGCACGCTTATGAACCGCATGTGTTGCTCTACGTGGCTGCACACTGCTGTCTTTGATTTCTGTAACGGCATGCATGATACGCGCAAGCAGTTCCGCGCGTGTTTGTGCAGTCCTTTGGTAAACAATATCCTTCATCTATTCCCATTCGCAATAATCTAGGGTGATAGATCTGGCGATCGAGGAGGCCAGAGGTGAAAACCGCCTCATCCTATCCATGTCTCAGGGAAATGCGCATTTACGTGTTCAACAAATGCACAGTGGAAGTGAGGAGAAGCACCATCATGGTGGAAGATCATGCAACGTCTCGCTGCTAACGGGATAGTCTCAAGTAATAGCAGCAGTTCTTCTTGCAACAATTGCAGATACACTACACCAGTCAAGCGTCCCGGGAAAATGAATGGCCCAAACAGCTGATCGTGTAGGACACGACACATTAATGCTGAAACGGTGTTGCAAACTCCTTTCCACTGTAGAGTAGGTATGCTGATTGTCGAATTACTATGTAAATGTTGGTAATAGGACCTACATTTATGACATATTTTGCTCCAAATTATGTAAGTAATAAGCCATGCGAGTGGCGGTAACTCCTTGTGAATCATCCTGTATAGTAAACGACCTAGTTGTACAGAAAAAGTATATTTTAGGATAGCTTATTTTGTTCTTATTTAATTTAAACCTCCATGCTACACTTCACAAACCTGGTGACGCCCAAGCACTTTTAATAATAACGGCAGCACCTCATCTAAGAAGTCAAAATATGGGCGTCTAAAGTATGTCTCCACGTCGTAACACATACAACATTTATAAGAGCATTTGAATAGACTGTATCCACTGCTAAAAATAAGCCTAACTACAGAAGTAGTGAAACCGAAACCATACAAACACTAGTCGCAGTCCACTGCGGCTGTTGAATACATCTGTTACCTCATCTGAAGAAGGGGACAGATTCCAGACCCTGAAACATCGCAAAGTCTTGTTTAAATTACCTGTATACTGTTCTCGTGTTTGTTCTGTTGGAACTCCTGGTAATGTCTTTTTTCATTATCTTTGTTTTTTTTAAGTTATTGTCTTAGTGTGTCCTCTGACATTGGTTTTTAATATTAAAGTTTTCATTTTTTGTTTTTTTTTTTGTCGTGTTAACTAATTTTCTTCCGGAGCTCACGAGAAACAGCTACAGGATGCTTAATTCGGAGGACCTCCCCCCCCCCAGGCCTCTTTCTGCAAAGGACGTTGGCAACATTAAGCAGGGCGTCACTTCCCACCCGGAGGTGAGATAAGCTCGTTTCCACCCGGACCTCACCAGACTGTTGCGGCACCACGTCGTATCGAACTGCCTCTTATCTTCAATCTTTAGCAGATAACAGCCGTGCACGTAGTTTCAGCCAACGGGAAGCGAGCTTGAAGGAAAAACTCACCCCGGCCTTTTCCTGTCTAGATTATGGTCTGTTACCTAAGAATTTCTCAAGTCATTTGACATTCAGGATGCTGGTCATAAGAAGAAACATTAACCACCGTTCAAACTGTAGATATGACTTGCAAAAACTCTTATCGCATAAAATTTTTTTTAGATTGCATAGTTTGCATTTTGGCATGTCAAAATTGCATATTTAGTGCAAAATAATTTTCAGAAAATTTCACGAGAGCGCCTGTAAGGTCATGTCTTAATTAATTTTTAGGTATCCTTGGCAAAAGTTATTTTACAAATGTCTTATACTGCTACAAAGAAAAAATATGTAAACATTTCCTTATTTTAAGAAATTTGTTTAAATTTCGAAAACATTTCAAAGCGCGATTTTAAATATTCTTTGAAGTAACTCATGGTATCTTATTTCAATGTCAATTAAGCCTATCTCATTTTGGTGAATTTTTATTATTTGTAAGTCCCCAAAACACCCAAATTGATTTTTTAACAGGTCGTTATGTAAAAAATATGCCGTCTAAAATTTATGCTAGGAAATAGTACTCTTAAATACACAAGATCCCCCCCCCTCCCCCGAGCCCGCAGAAGTGCCGGAAGACGGCGTGGCATGGACTCGACTAATGTCTGAAGGCATGCAGGAGGCAATTCACACCATGAATCCTGCAGGGCAGTCCACATATCCAATGTGCGCACATTTGAGAAAGGGTTGCACGTCTGTCACGTTTAATGATTCTCGCCAGTCGTCGTTTGTTCCGTTCTTTCAGGATCTTTTTCCGGCCCCAGCGATGTCGAAGATGTAATGTTTTACCGGATTCCCGATATTCACGGTACACTCGTTAAATGGTCGTACGGGAACATTCAAATGTTATCGCTACCTCGGAGATGCTATGTCCTATCTCTCGTGCGCAGACTATAACACCACGTTAAAACTCACTTAAATCTTGATAAGCTGCCATTGTAGCAGCAGTAACCGATCTAGCTGCCGACCGCATCGCGTTACTCTGATTGGTTCCATACCTCTGTTATTTGTATACGCACGCCTATATGAGTTTTTTTTTTTTGCTCTTTAGTGTATATCTACAAGTTGAACACCATTTTGTACATACAGATATAAAATAATGAATTTTTCTGAGACTAGCGCCTTAACACTGATCTTCACAGTTTTCTATGCTTCCGCTGGTGTCATGTGCTCATAGGCATCTGCCCTATAGTCAGACTTATTTTGCCTTCGAATTAGTAGTAGAATTTAGGCATGGATTAGTAGTAGAATTAACGCATGGGTTGGTAGTAGAATTTACTCATGAATTGGTAGTAGAATTTACGCATGAATTGGTAGTAGAATTTACGCATGAATTGGTAGTAGAATTTACGCATGAATTGGTAGTAGAATTTACGCATGAATTGGTAGTAGAATTAACGCATGAATTGGTAGTAGAATTAACGCATGAATTGGTAGTAGAATTAACGCATGGATTAGTAGTTCTCTTACTCCTATAATGGTAGATAGATAAATAGGTAGAGAGTGCTAACGTCTCGCCTACATCAAGGTCATTAGAGACTAATTAAGTTGCTCAACGAAACACGAACGAGGAAGAAATCTGCCATGGCATGTAGTAAGTAACCATCCCAGCATTCACCTAAGTGGTTTCGGGAAAACATGAAAAAAAAATGTCAGGATGGCCATATAGGGAATTGAACCCAGGTACTCCCGAATGATAGTCCGGTGTGTTACCACTGCGCTGGGGAAACGGTGTTGTAGTGGTCAGACTGCTCGTCTCCAATTTAGGCGAGCCGGGTTCGATTCCCGGCGGAGTTCCTCCCGAATTTTCGCATGTGAAAATCGTGCCGGACGATGCCGCTGATCGGCGGGTTTTCTCGGGGAACTCACGTCCCCCTCCCCCGTACACAATCCAGCACTGCTCCATACTCACCTCGCTTCACCCTCATCGGCTCTCAAAATCTCCATGTTAAGAGCAGTCCAAATCTCTCTACTCGTGCTGCTACAATTACAGAGTTTTTTAAGCTGTGTCGAAGAATCTGTTTGCAGCTCTGAGGCAAGGCTGTTCGATATCATTAAAATTTAATATAGATATTTTTTCCAAACAGTAACTATGTATTTTCTATATATCAATAATATAGAAATTATCGATATCAAAATTATTGATATCGAAATTATCGATATCAAAATTATTGATATCGAAATTATCGATATCAAAATTATTGATATCGAAATTATCGATAACAAAATTATTGATATCGAAATTATCGATAATATCGAAATTATCTATAACATCGAAATTATCGATAGTGCCAAAATTATAGATAACACCAAAAGTTTTAGATAACACCGAAAGTTTTAGATAACACCGAAAGTTTTAGATAACACTGAAAGTTTTAGATAACACCGAAAGTGAAAATATTGGTATTTTTTGACGTATCATATTACTGAAAACATTTATCTGATTACATATCAATACTATTAACAATTGTAAACTATCTGCGGCATCGGTATCGCATAATGTAACACAAAATTATACCGATACAGTCTTAGTCCATATCACCAAAATTAATAACTTTATCAATGGAACAATTATATGTAAATAAAAACATTTATAACATACACATCATTGGTGTTTTCGATAGTATTGGTGCATCAGAGCAGTCTGTCACGGGTTGATGGTTCTTGAAATAGAGCATAAACGAGCGACAATGTAGCCATTCCAACAACCACTGACATGAGTTGCCGAAACGCGTTTTACCGACTCGTGTATCTACAATCAAACGTGACGCATGCAACTACGTGCTCGGTGCACACAGTGTACAATTCCGCCTGCGAAAATTCACGAGATGCAACTGCACTTCACAGTGGACGTGTTACTTAGTCAAAAACCATATAAAAGAAGTGAGTTAGAAGTAAAGATAGTACCTGCGTATGTATATATTAATACAAGTAAAATTACATTGCAATATGGGTGTGTATTTATATGTATGTTCGTGTGATAAGACTGTTGCTAATATAAAGTTGCTGAAAATACTAAGAGTTAATTTTATCACACAGCATTATGCAGTGAAGAGTAATAATCATAAATTGATTTTCATTCACAAGAAATCTTGACTTTTTCATAATATAATTTAATATTACTGCAGTTATTTTCAACAAATATTAAACAATATTTTTAACTAACCCAAGTTCTTATCCTTGGCTGAAAACAAATGAATTACTAGTTCTATAAAATACGTAACTAATTTTTTTCAGCCTACTTTTCAATGAAAAGGAAGGCTTCTTCTTCCTGTCTACATGTTTGTCAGTGGCGTTTGCCTGTATAAGTTACACCACTCCCCTAAAAACTTGCGATTCCATGCACCGATTTACAGCAAACTTGCTACTCTCATACACAATTGTAGACGTCCAGGACTCAAATCGAAGTTACCACAGTGTGATGCGATATACTTATAGTACACCGTAATGACACCTGATATTTTTTTAAGTTTTCGACCACGCTGTGTACTTATTTTAAAAATCGCTTACTTTCAAAGAAAATTAGGTGAAGTGTCAAAATTGATACTTCAAAACGAGACGTCAGAATCGAATTCAAAAATTCACATATTCATTAGCCCACCATTTTTGTAAGATAACGCCACATAAAAATTATAGCTGAAAAAATACGGGGGAAAATTAACCTTCAGAACTACCCAGTCGATTTCACCCAAATTTCTACTTTTATGAACACTGCCACACATCGTATTTTCAGAACTTTGAAACTTTTACAGCATACTTCCACAATAATATTTGTCACTCGATGCAAGTTTCGTGAATATTCGTCCAGTCACGTAGTTTTTGAAGTACATAACACTAAAGTTTGGTAAGTCTACTATTTTGCTTACGAAAAAAATTACTTTTCGCTTACAAAATTTAAATGTTTACACTGATATGACCGAAACTTCACCATAATAAATGACATAATACCTAGTCGGTAACAATGTATTCAACGAAACTGCATCCACACATTTAATGCAGAATCTAATTTGCCCCAAAATGCTTACCTAGAAGGTTAGTTGTGCGGAAGCTAGTACTTACTGTTTGATGTATCGGCTCATACAGATTAAATCTTTCGGACAAACGTTATAACATTGTTTTAATGTATTCCTAAATCTCGATCACTGTTTCACGTGCAGCATAACATCTTTCATGGCGATATTGTTTCAAAACGAGTGACGTACGTGCCGATGTATATTTCGTAAATTGCGAATCACGTAAATACTAAATAACAAACACACACACATTTATTAAAACTTTCAGAATTGCAACACACATCGAAAATATAACAAAAAAAAAAAAAAACAATTCGTCAGAAGTTTCTTCAAGTTTATTCTAGGTTTAAAATATATGCCGACTTATACTGCATAAAGCAGCACATTTTCTAGGTCGGAAACACTTCGACAATATCGAACATTTCGACATGATCGAACATTTCGACAATATCGAACATTTTGACAATATCGATATACCAATATTTTTTTAAGTTACGTATCGATCGAACTCCTATTCTGAGATGATTTAGAGGCAAAATCGAGAAAGTAGAGACAGTTTAAATAACCGTATGAACATAAACCACACTGGGCCTACTTGAAAATGTAGGTCCAGTAAACGTCATTATGATTTAATGCATTACACGTTGTAACTATGTCTAAAGCGGAAGTAAAGATATGTTAACGCCTGCTATTGGAACTGTGGTTAGTAAAGGGTTAATCAGATGTAACCAATAAACCTACTTTTCCCAAGTATTATTTTCACGTTATTTAACTAGGTTCTCGGTGGCTGTAACAGTCAGAATTTCGTACTTCAAACTCAATGGCTGCGAGTTCAAACCTGGTTGGTGAAGTAGATGACTGAAAATTACATATTGCAGGGCGTGCGCAAAAAGTTACTAATCTGATGGGATATATATTACCTAAATTCACATTTCTGGACAATATTGCAAAATTTTCACATTCCTTAATTCACAGCAGTCAGTTAAACAATAACAGTTATTTAAGTTCATCAAAATCGTTCCGAATAATTATCAGCAATATACGTCAAAGTTTAAACTGCCGCGAAATAAAAAAAATTATAGAAATTAATACTTATTTCCAAGTATCGTAAAACATATTAAGCAAAAAGAAAATTATTTAGAATATTAAATACAGCACTAACAAACAAAATATTCTTATCGCATGTCACAGTCCTTCAATAAACTTATTTTTAATAGAACGTAATGTTATCAGGATACTACTTTGTTTTGATTTTTCTGTCTGAATGACTTTAGAGCATTGTTCATATTTGTCAAGAAATATTAATGAAAATTCGTTTTTGCTGATAAAATGTTCGAAAATTAAATGTCAAAAAATTGTACAAGTTCAAGAGAAATTGTTTTGCTACATACTTCACTGACATGAGATGTATGGTTCAACAGGACAACCGTCTGACCATGGGAAAGGAAGACAACATAAGACATCTTGTAATAATTGAATTTGATATTTTATATTGCTCTTGTAATCCACAAAGCGAAAAAACCAAACAAACTTTTAATAATTTCTATATTTAGTTAGACAAATCAGGAAAACAGAAGTGACTCGCAGAGTCAACACAACAGCCCAAGACGTTAGACCTGGAAAAATAAATTTTATGAATGAATTCTCCTTAAGATGTATGCACCCACTAACGGAATTATCCGAAATTCCTACGCTAAGGAAGCAAACATGGGTAAAATATGTTTTAAAAAAATTTTCACTATGTGACATCGTGATTCTTTATGCCTGGAAACGGGAAATACACGACAAAAACCTCCAACGAGTGAAATAGTTCGGCACGATTGCTACGGTATAGCAGGAAAAAAAAGGTTAAATTCCGTCAAAGGTGAAGTGATTACAGTCGCGGAAAAGTCTCTTTAATTTCTGTCTCCCAAACATAAATTCGATTACAAATTCAAAATCCTGTCGGGCAGGCGGGCGTGGCTGTGAGGAAAAATGTCACTTTGCCACAATTCCTAGCGGGCAAAGTCAAGGAGGTTGGAAAAGACGAGTGGAGGGGGCGAGGGAATAATTTAATTTTAATCTGCCAAACGCAAAATGTTAATTGTGGGCAGGCGAAGCCACGATGTACAGCTAGTCATACATATGAATAAACATTCGAAATTTGCACGGTGTAAGTTTATTTGTTAAGCATAAGCAGCCTCCTATAGTCGGTAAACAATGTAGATCTTTACGTGAGAAGTCCCTCACAATGTGTGTGGTAAGTGATCACGGTTTTAAGAATGAAATTTACTTAATTTATCCCTCTGAAAAAAAGGAACAATAAAACTGATGGAATGCTTTCAATGCCTTCTAAAAACAGGACTGTCCCATTAAAAAATGGGACATGTGGCCAGCCTTGTTATGACAGCCAATACAATACATTCATTACTACCAGCAAACCACCCACGTGGCAAAATCTGTTGAGACGCCAGCTTAACGGTACCATTTTTAGGTGAAAGTCTACATGCATAACAAGGGAGTTAATTAGAAACTGTAAACAGATATAGCATTCTGGCTGAAGCATCCAGTTTGACGATGTACCTTAGCGAGTGAGTGAAGGGATATGGGTGGCTCTTAATATCGAGGTCTTGAGAGCCGATGAGGGTGAAGTGAGTATGGAGCAGCACCGGAATGTAAGGGCGAGGGAAAAGGGAGATCCCCAAAAAAACCCACCGAACTGCGGCATTGTCCTACACGATTCCCACATGCCAAAATCCGGGAGCGACCCCGCGGGGAATCTAACCTGGTTCGTCTAGTTGGGAGGCGAGTAGTCTAGCCACTACACCACCGCCGCCCCGAAGTACCTTAGTGTCCTAACACTGGTGGAGGAAAATTTATTACTTTTTTTACCATAACTAAATTAAGGTTTCTTTTGGCAACGAGATTGTGACGAACATTGTTCAATCAATTTTCTGGGCATGTCGTTAATTTTTGGCTGCTGTTGCGAATGTAACGCATTAAAATTATTCACCTTCCTCCCATAGATTCCTCATACGAGAAAAAATATAAATGCACGACTTAACTTTCCACACGATGCTCCTTTGTACAGCGGAGATTAGTTTTTTACGTTGCTCAATAAAAAAATAATACATCAAATTTAACTCCCGTTTTCCACACTTAACAAAAATTGTAAGTAAATAATTACAAAATAAAGTGCAATAAAGCGGGTCATATCCGAGCTTAAAAATTGCGTGGTTTAAAAAGTAGAATAGCTATTTATCGACGGGGCAGCTCACGTGAACGCAAACCAGTTGACCCCCAGGAGAAATGCGCACAGCAGGAGGGGTGAGAGGGCGAGCGTCAGTCGTTAAGTAAAATACCCGTGAAGATAGCAGATAATTTGCATTGACGTCAACGTGTATGGCGAGAGATATCCTTGGCGCGTTAATAGTAGGCCAGATTACGTCTCCACAGAGCGACGACACGCAACAGGACGGACGATATCTTGAAGGAGGGAACAGGTTTCCAGGTGGACATTAACACACCCGCGAACCCTCTTAAAACCTTCCACGCGCACGCCATCTCACGTGGACAATTTTTAAACAAAATTATTCCTCCACTCAGTAATTATAATCCATTCACGGTTACATTACACTTTTCTGAAGCTCTGCTAAAGTTCTAGTTACAGGATATTCCTCCGCCTCCTGCAAACTAAGCTTAACGAAGTCTAGACAATTACAGAAGGACAACGCACCGAATTCGTGCGCACTCAATTGTAATAATATTTTGCATGAGAATTATTTCTTATTAGGTGCTATCAACATAAATGTTTCGAGGAAAAATAAAATACTTTCATGTTAACAGAGGTATAAAACGCTTATGTTACATGGCATATTAAGGAAATAACTAAACGCGTCATACATGGGGTGATTTTTCAAATGTTTGATTCAAAAATTGTGAAGAAACCACGAATAGACTATACATTCATTCATTGCAATACTTTGTCAACACAATGCATAATATAAAAACATCAAGACATTAAAATAGTATTTGGCCTATATCAATTTTCATATCACCAAAAACACCAAAAAATCTGAAGCCACGAAACAACTTGTTTTAGGTTATTCACGGCAAAGTGAGCACTTTTGAAAGCCTCCTCATTTGGAATAATAGTTAATAAATATATATTTTTTTTTTTTAGCCTTAGGTGTTAACTTTAGAGTGCGGTGGAATATACACACTGTGTTTATTACTTGCATAGCAATATTTATTTAAAAAGGTGGTTAAAGGATAAAAAATTACCGAATGAAAAAAGTAACAAGGGCCTCAAAGGTGCTCACTTTACCGTGCACAGTCTATACTAAAGTTATTAACTGCGTTGCCTAGTGCAGAACAGATGAGCGAAAGGTTAGAGTTCTTTTACATGTTGAATGATTTTATATGTGATGTCTCAGCTTCCTTTCAAAATTTCGTTTTGAAATATAAAAAAAAAACATTTTTTTTTTACCATTTGAAAAGAACAACCTTACAAGAGAGCAAGTAGAAGTAAATTATTAATTTTTTGTTATTTATATTTGTTGTGTGCTCCTGAACGGCGACATGGCTCTAGTAAGGTATTCACTCGGTAACTGTTAAGAAATCTCCCACGGCCTGTATTAAGGGACCATCCCAATATTCGCCTGGAGTGATTTCGGAAAGCCGTGGTAAAACCGAAATCAGGATGACCGTACCGGGAATCTAACTCTGGTCCTCCAGAATGTGAGTCTAGTGGTTTACCACTAAGTCTATAAATCTTAATTTAACAGGAATTATCAGAGCATTAAAAATTTTACGAAATACTTTTTGTACAAATGTGGTTCGGGCAACGATGGACACTATGTGTATGTGTGTAGAGGTAATGTATGTGTGTGTGTGTATGTGGGTGTGAAAGTGATATCGTCAAATGTGGCCGACAGACGCCTTAAATCATGTTGACATGCAAAACCCTATCCTTTCATTTGGCCGGCCCCGTACTTTGAACTGTGCTGTAGTGTGTTTGAAATACACGTTTTTCAATGACACTATTAAACTTCCATCCAACGTGCTGTTATACAAAAAGAACAGACATTTCAGACTAGGGCTGTTGTGAGTGCGTTCAGTACTTCACGCACATTAGAAACACCATTTCAGAGTACTCCAAAATGGCCAAAAACGGCTTTTTCAAAGCGCTGTATCTCAAAAATATACGTATCAGATACATGCAAAACTACTCAACGGCCCTGCAGTGAACCTCGCTGCAAACTTTCCGTAAATAAAAGGACTGTAATAGGGTCATAGCTGAAAGTCTCAAAGGTACACGCAGTGCGACGAGAACACTGCACGCCAGTCCAGAGCCTTGCGCTTAGCGGCGATGGGGCTCTTGATACGCGTGGCAGTGTCGCCCTTATCGCTCCCGCGCTTCTCGGCCTCAGACACGGAAAAAAGGCTCTAGGTAGGCGGGAACTTTAATGGACATGTCAAAGTTGAAGGGCTGCCAGAGTGGGCGATATTCCGTCATTTGGACTTTATTTTATACGGCTGTGGATCTATGAACTACCGTTTGGCAGCTGGCGGCCAATTTGGGCGAGAGAAGAAATAAAAGGAATATTTTTGTTTCCATTAAATTCGCCAAAATGCACGTAAGTTGTCTCAGAGTCATCGTACATAATTTAACAACCTATCGATTAGAGAGTCTATCGCTATCTTCTACTGGCGTTCTAAACAAATGGCGGGAGGAGAGAACTGATATTTGTTTTAGGTTCATCAAGCATGTTGCTAAATGTGCGAGATAACAGAGAATTAATGTGACAGATTAAAGAAAAAACAAACTTTCTAACAGCATACTCAAATATTGGCGAAAAAAGTGGTTTTTAATCATTTTATCTTAGTTTTTGTTAAATATATTTATTAAAATATCATGTTTTGGCGACTTCTGGCTAAATACCACGAAGGATTTGGCGGTTTAGCTTTAAATTTACCTGGCACAACCGCTAGTAAGATCACACAAGTCTGATTACGCAGAGATTCCATATTTCAACCTAGACACCGGAGAAATATTCACACCATTCTTTAGGAACGACTGTGTACTCCACACCACGCTTATAAACACCGCGATGTGAGAGGAGTACCGCGCCACCTGAGCAAAGTGAAAAGTCTGGATGTCTGTTCCGTTTTACACACTAAGAAGAAATGCGTGTCTTGCGTGATTCCTCACTAGTTTGCCTAGTGCAAGGCAATTTTTTTTTTTTTTTAAGTGGCAACGAAACAGTTTACATTTACTGCAACATTTATATAATTAAGGACCACAACATTGTAGCAGACTTTTAATTTATTTCGTTACCGACACAAAAAGAAGTCTGAGGCCTGTATTGGTATTGATTGTTTTTAAGAGGACACTTACAGATTTCCGCACACACTGAGTGTACCGGCGACCAAGTGAGTCACTTCTGGATATTGTCTCACTCAAGATTTTTTTTTTTCGTTTGAGTGTAACAATGAATTTACTCCCAAGTGATGCCTGGCTACGTATCTTCAATCTCTTTCCCCTATCCCATCCCCACAAACAATTATGCCCTAATTTCACGCATACCAATTAATTCTGCGTGCCTCTGAAGGCCATGTCAGGCACTTTGTCCTCTACAAGGTAGAAAGTTTTTATGTATAGCACAGCGCGAAATATTCTTCCTTTTGCGTTTCAGTTCCACAGCAAAGCACAAATATGGAAACTGGAAATCTAAAAGGAAGGCAAGTTTGCTACTAGGCTATGGGTTCTTTTTAATAGTTTTACATTAACTGTAATAGAAATGTTTCGCCATAGACTACTTAACACAAAACAAATCTTATGACTGTCTTAATACTCTGCATCGTGAAGAATGTTGCTTCTTTACTACAACATAATATGCTTAGCGTCATTTATTCATGGATAAAAACAAATCTGCTTGTATTTAAAGAAAACTTTTCCCTGTGGTAACAAAAAGTTTCCTTCCTTTCTAATCGTACTACATACCTAAGCAACATTCCCTTGTTCACTATCTACCAGTTTCACTGGAGGCCACTTTTCCTGTTTAGATACGTTATAAGTACTCCGATCTTCCAAGCGTTGAACGTTTATTTTTGGTTCGAATTCCTCGGCAACGAGTCAAAGAAACTATTGTCTGCTAATTTGTTTTGTGGGGGGAAAAAAACTTATAAACTTGAGCATTCTAACGTGTCAATATTGTAACTAGAATTTGGCAGATTCCTAGTTATGGCGAGGGATCTCAGTCACGATTAGACCTATTTCCTTTACCACTAATGATAATTCCATTGGCGGCTCTCTTTGTTAGGGGCCACTTCCATGTTTGATTTGTGCACACGGAATGAGGCCGCCCGCTGGCCAAATATTTACCATCGGCTCGAAGTCCTCGAGACAGTTTCAAAATAGCGGCGTTATCATTTACACAAGTAAAACAAACAAATTTTTGAAGGTCAGCTTTGTTACTGAACTATAAAGAGAAATTTTCAGAGCCAGACTTACGAGATCGCCCATTCTGTTTGCGTATCGCTTGACATCTTAATAACTCCCGAACCTAGCAACTAATTTATAAGCAATTTATAATAATTAATTGTTGAATAAAAACTAACGGCCCAAATATAGTTCATTAGATTTATTGAGATTACGTTAATGCTGTTACTTTTATCACATTTAGTCATCTTTAAAGAAATAAAATTATTCCCACTGCCTGCACATTGGTAACTATGCTATTATAAAACGTCAATCACTATTGACTTCAAGTAAACAACGGAATACTATGCTATGCCTTCAAAACCAGTTTGTGTTAAAACTTAACTAAACTTTCAAAGAGTTCCAATTCCACTACCTATTTAGGTTCCTAAGTTTTTCTTCCAAGAATGGCATCGTTTCAAATATTGATTTATTGTCACAGTAATACAAGTGAAGTATTACGAAAACAACGCAAGGACTGCCCACTGAAGCTTATTTTGTAAACCAAATTTACTTTGCACAAAAAGCCTACAAAATAAGAAGTCGCTAATCACGATGTTAATCCAGTCGGCGAAGGGTTGGTAACGTTCAAATCATGGAAATGGGCCAACATTCGCCAGAAATGGGAATGAAAACTAATTGGGCAAAATCCCCAAGCCACCGATCGGGATCTAACCCGTTCCAAACAAATGCGCGTCGGAAACGAAGTAAGCATTTACAACATAGTGTTGGACAGGATCATTTCAAGCCCTTTGTAAATATTTTAAGGACTTGGCGAAGTCGTAAAGATGTATAAATCCCGTAAACAGCTGATTACACGTTATGATCAGGATAATAGTGGCCTGCTCTCCCCAAGTTCCTTACCTGAAAAATTTCTAAGTGGTTATAACTTCTCACGTACTTCGAAGTCAATTAAGGCTGCTCAAATGACTGACGCAAAGGATTGCACGAAGCTTTCCCAGTTTGACTGCATATAAATTGTCGCTGACCTTTTCATTTTCAAAAGCCACCTGTGAAAAGTTAGTAAACTAAAACTAATTTTAAAATATTAGCGATTAAAGATTGTTTAATGGAGATCAGTCCCCGCCATCTTGTATTTACGGAATTTTTGCCACAAAGTGTACTAAGGATTTTATATTTTATTTTAGGTATTGACAAGGTGTAAGACACTGCTTTGCACAGTTCGTAAAATCCATATTGCTTGTATAATTTATGTAATCTCCATAAGTAAGCTGAATATCATATTTATTTCTGGGAGCAACTATTCAAAAATCAATCAAGGCAGTGAAGATGTAATAATTACATTAAACTTGAGAAACCATTAGCAAAGATTTGCAAAATTCGCGACATAGACTTCAAATACATGTGCATTTGTTTTACTCATGTCATGGGACTATAATTTTTTGACATGCCCTGGGCTTAATTGAAGAAAAAAAAAAAGTGAAATAATTAACGACAAGATGGCCCAATCACACCGAGTCGAAATGGAGAACGGGTCCTCACTTTCGCAAAACCCAATGAACAAATGACATCGACTAATTTACACAGAACGGTGAAGTCTAACGTGACGTTATAATAGCGCGAATTTTGCACATCTCTAGCCATTAGTTACGTTGGTTGGAACAAAAATTTTCATTGAATATTTAAAAATGAAGTTTAAGCCGAAAATTGATGCATTCAGAATGACGAGGTCCGATCTCACTTAAGAAGCATATCCGGACTTGCTATTCTGCCCCTCTAGTGTGACACTGCGCGCAGTATCTCCTTTGATGCACTTTTTAACAGTTCGCAGCTATTGAGGCACGTCACATACACTAGTTATTCTTGGGTTGGAATCAAGCACGAATTTAGACACTGTAATAAAAGGAGGGGACAAATACCTACTGATATTTTTGGGTGAGTCAAGGAGGGGGGGGGGCACTTGCGTTGACCGTTAGAATTTTCTTTTCTTGCCATTTGGCACCCTTACTACACAAGTCATAACCTTTCAATACGATGCAACGTAAATGATTATTTTTTGTGTATGTACATGAAGTGTTATTAACATATAAACAGATAAGATAAAAACTGACTCCTAAAAATCACAGCAGGGTATTTCAGAAAAATTTTCACTGTACAACATAAAGTAATTTTTCGTTATTTTTTTCAAGTCGCGCAGTACTCATTCTCCATTTCCATAATAATTCAAATATTTTTAAGGGAGGGGCACGTTCCCCTCTGCCCCTACCCTTAAATTCGTGACTGTTAGTGGTGCAAAAATTTATTTTGTTCACCTCCCACAATTTGTATACTGTGCGTCAGGTAAGCTCGCTTTCTCAACCATTTAGCGGGCCGTCTCGCACAGAGGAAAGTGGAGGCCGTTCGCCGAACTCTCGGCTCCCGCTCAGGCGGAAGTGAGCCACATGATCAGCGCAAGCAAGAGGATTTTGTCACGACTTACTACGTCAATGTCTGTGTTAAGAATGCCCGTATATTAAAAGAAACGTACAATTAAGGAGGAAGTATCATTGCCATCTTGGATTAACATATTTTCCTCCATTACTTAATTTTCGGAGTCAATATTTTAAGTGGCCACGGTGGCTGAGCGTTGAACCTGCTCGCCGCCCACCAAGGCGAACCGGGTTCAATTCCCGGATTTTCGCATGTGGAAATCGCGCCGGACGATGCCGCTGGTGGGTGGGTTTTCTCGGGGATCTCCCGTTTCCCCCACCCTTTCATTCCGGCGTTGCTCCATACTCACCTTAATCACCTTCATCGTCTGACAAGACCTCGATGTTAAGAGCCGCCTAAATATTTAAAAACCAAGCTGGTCAAGACATAGGGAGCATCTCAACAGTTATTTCGAAGTCCAACTTATTTTTCTTGCATGATTGATTAGTTTCACATATGTAACCGTAATAATGTCAATCCCACGTGGGAAAATACAGGTATAATAATGAAACCGTACAAGTTAAAAAAAAAATGCTTTAAGTAGTCCTCTATGCCATGCATAGCTTTAATTTTTTATGCCTGGTAATATATTTTCATTACGAAAATTTGTAAGAAAAATCGAAAATGGAATAGATACTACCATCCCCTCAATATATGAAAACGCTGTCAGTCTATGTATTTCCTATAGCTTCGGGTTTCGGGAACGAACAGTGACAAGCCTATACGGAGCTTTCTTCGTCAGTGTAACTAGAAAATTAACATCTACGCAGCAGTTCGAATTTCCACGCCACTTAGGCCTATTCCTTAAAACACAAAAAGATAGCATCGGGCAACCTCGAGCCAATTAGCAACACAAACTCAAACATTAAAACTGAAAATATTACATATCTAATGTCTTCAATTAACACATACCATACATATGAAGGTCGTAGATGAGTAGTAAGAGTCACGAACTCTATTCATTCGTGTTCGAATGTCGCTCCAGAATAAAACAATTTAACTTTTGAAGGTTTCCCTTGTTTATCACAAGCGAAACACACAAAAAACATTCTCACTCTGCGAGTACTTGCGAAGTACTTGAGAAGTGACAGCTTGACTGCAGCAGGTCTCGTGCGGCAACGAACAAGAATATACAATCCACAAAAACGCACTGCGAAAATGGAATATTCTTGCATTCTCTTTTTTAAACGGGAAGCACACAAAAACTAAATAGCATATTTACAGAGAGGTTCTGTGAATTCACCGAAATTCCGTAATTGGAAAAGCACGGTGTCCGTAATTTCACGGAGCACTTTTTACCAACCCTTTTTCGTAAAATGGCGGCATTTTTTTTGTTAAAGTGTATCGGTCAAAGCGGACCGTAAAACTCTTGGGAATTATAGGGTACTTGGGAATTATAGGGTACTGGGAGTGAACAGACCAAAAAGCAGTGACTCTCCGGACGCAGAGAGCGATCCAAAAGGCGACTGGATACAATTAGTGCCCCTGGCAGAGTACCCAGTGCATAAGAGAGACTGTGTACTGGAGCGAGTGGCTGACGGGGCAGTCAAGCCGAGAAGGCGTGACAACAAAGTCTTCACAATTGTAGGTTTGAGAATGCTACATAATGCCGTCTGTAATCTCCGTTATTTATTATAAACATTAGTATTTTCAGAATCTAACTTTGGCTAATCATCCATCAAACAGTTGTTTGTAAATAAAATGAATTATAATTATGTACATTTCCTCCAAACTAACGTTTATTATGATACAAAAAAGCGCTTTTTGTAAGCCTAATTTACGACTTTCCTNATGTACATTTCCTCCAAACTAACGTTTATTATGATACAAAAAAGCGCTTTTTGTAAGCCTAATTTACGACTTTCCTTTACATTAGCTTCACTTTATTGATTATAGTCCTCATTATGTTTCTGGATAGTGGCTTTTCACAGTTTTACAGCAAAATATTAATTTTCTGAAATTAAGTTTGGATATAAGTGCCTGGTTGAGAAAAAACAAAATATCTTATTGTGCAAGATATTTTACGTAATTCGTAGGCGAACCCATGGTAGTGTTATGGGCGTGGTTGCAGCATGTATAGGCCTTCCCAATCTTCTTTCATAGTCCCTAGACCAAACAATGTGTACATATTTAACTCACAAATTTATTCTAAGGAAATAAACAATATCTTAATTACTCTAATAATCTACTGACATCCTTTAAGAGATTAACATCGAGGTTACGCCATTGGAAGGAAGCAATCAATCGTGACGTGTATAGTACTTATTTCTAAAAAAAAATAATAAAACTACTTGCTACTTTAATGACGTTGGCCGTATTTAATATGTATAGCCATAATACATACAAACTGTTAGCCGGCGTATCAAACCTAATTGAAGGTGGAGTGAGAATCCAAATAATAGCTGCGGGGACAGTCGCTTACAATAGGAATGAAAAATAACGTGGGAAAAACTATTGCTTAGTGCAGCCGGACTCAAGTGTGACGTCACTCCTACCTGGATGACGGCCACTAGAATGCGGCGNACGTGGGAAAAACTATTGCTTAGTGCAGCCGGACTCAAGTGTGACGTCACTCCTACCTGGATGACGGCCACTAGAATGCGGCGCCATCGACCCTTAAAAATATGAGGTGGGCTCACAATGGAGAAGTTAAGAACGGAATGCGATGGTGACGAAATGGCAGTAAGCCGAGTAAACCAGACGGCCATCGGCAAAATTCACCACGTATGCCATATGTGAAAAATTTCGATTCGGGATTGGTTTTCCGTAGAAAGACGCCGGATCGTACATTGTAAAAAAAAATTCTTGTAACTAAGAAGTTTTTAACTTTATTTAGTTTTTAACTGTACTGGAAGTTTATAACCTATAAATTGTATGGAAATATTACCACATATCAAACTGCAAATGTAGGAACGTTTAGTATCACTACCATACAAAGTTGGGAACTTCCCTAAACATCTGTGTTTCCTGAGCAAATGTAAGAACACTACAATGTATGAAGGGGAAATTACTTTACCATATGCGCTTTCCTACTATAGGACACTGATATGGTAAATTTGCAAATAATTTCTTAGGGTGTAGCGGTGGAAGGCCAACGAGACCACCACCTCCTACAGAAACGAGTCAATGGCATGACCACAGCATGACCAAACAGCTAGTTCGATTCCACTGGTCGGCGGGTTTTCTCAGCGATCTGCCGTTTCCCGCGCCCTTGTATTCTGGTACTGCTCTATACTTACCTCGCTCTACCCTAGACTTGAATGTCGTTCTACAACAGGGGCTGGTTGCGTACATATTACATTCATAATGCACAATACTGAGTTTATAATTTATTTAATTACAATGCAAAAATTAAAAAGAATTTTCGATACTAATTTTTACCAAAGAAATGTTTTATGCGAACAAAAAATGGCATAACTTATGCAAACCAAAATCACGAAGGTGCTACAATGTTTATTTCTTTGTAGACACCTAATATATACAGAAATTTTACTGAATCAAAGCAAAAAAAATCTGTTCTACAGCCACCCCAATGGCGTGGTAGATTGGAACGACAGCTTATGATAGACGCGATTCTCGGTTCGAATCTGGTCATCACGCGTAAAATTGGAGTCTTTAAGAAGCAACGATAAAAAAAATGTTCTTTAAATACTGAAAACCAGAAATGAACATTTGTGACCAATTTAGACCCCCACCACAAATGCGCATTTAAACTCCGCATGAATTAACTCTCTCTCTCTACATTGATTATACGGCCAAACTTCCAGACGCTGCACAGACCTACTAATACATTTATGTATCAAATGTAAGATATTTACACAGGAGTTGAAGTGACTTGGAANGGTAAAAAAAAAAGGGGGGGGGGCATGGCGTATGTTAGACTTACGACACCGCCTTCCACGAATCGGCAATTACAACCCGGAAATGTTCATTTCCGTGATAATTAAGAAATGCATGCCGTTTATCCACAAGTCCGATAAGCGTTAATGATGAAATTTATCTTACCCGTTAATAAGACGGAAACTGCAAGTTGCGTCCGCGTAATTAATACGTCGTAAATAACCAATTTTAGTTTCACAAGTAACACGTGATCAGTGTTGCGAAGTTGTGATAACTGGCAGTGTTTTGCTTGGATTCAAAACTCGGTCGCGTCCTTATGTACGTATCTCATACGAAGCATTTGTTTTGAAAAATATTCTAGCCACAGAACAGGGAGGATTTTAGCAAATATATACCGTGTTAATCTCAACCCCAGGTCAAAAGGTCGTGAAATTATTCCTTAAACAAAGTAACAAATAAATCATACAACTTATCACTTAACAATAATTATTCAAGTATGTGCATGTCCTCGAAAATATAAATTTTCTAGTGACTAAAAATAATTAGTAGTGTAAATAAGGGTGACTTGGAACACTTTCTGTTACTTCGCAAATTTCAAAGAAATTTTCGTTACACATGTATCAGCCCCGAGTAAAATATTTAACAAATTATAAATTTCTGATACAAACCGACTGCAAGAAATTACGTTTATACTCAGGGTTGACACGTGGAAATAAAACATTGTACAATGTTCCAAGTCTCTCCAGTTTACGGTAACTGATTGTGATAAAACAATGACATTTGTAAAAATTTCGTGGATAACATCACCCACTTTCGTTAATAAAATAAGAGACGTTCGAAAGACTGAACTGGTAAGGTGGTTTGCCTGCCTGCATGCAAACTGTAGGCCTAACTGTTATTTTCTCGAGAATTTTTCTGGAAACAACAGCCCCCCCCCCCCCAAGTTAAACTTGGAAATTCGTATTAGTCATTAAAACTTCAATATCAGGCCAAGGTTTCAAAGTTTCGTACGATAATAACACGATACCATTGGCATACTCTATTTATCAAAACTAAGGGGAATTATATATATAACCCATAAAATTTTCACAGACAAGTCTCCATAGATACACCATTCAGGAATTTGTTGTTTCAACTCAAGCAGTAAATAATATTTTACATCCGACTCTCAAAGACTCCTTCCTACCTTTCTTAACGGTTACTGTAAGCCTGCATCGTCTGTAGCACTGTCTTTTTTTTTTTCTCATTTTGCGTAAAGACTTTTCTCGCAGAGTTTAAACTACAGTTCTCAATAATCTCAAATATAGTGTTTTTTCTAAAAGATGCCAGGTTAACTCAGCCCCTCTTCGTATTTATTTTTCCTTGATTTTTTTTGTTTACAAAATAGTGTGTAGTCTGAAACAGCCTAAATTTCTATTGACTCTCAACACAGCGGCACTTGGCCAACTTCACACAGACCGACGTCAAAATGACGGGATTCGTAGGCCAGCTTAAATTACTCTTTGCATCGTAAACTCCCCAGAACAGCGGTTGGCAAAGTGTCCTGAGCACAGCTGGATCTGCACGCTTACTGTACTCGGCTGGGGAAGGAGGCACGAACCACCCGGCAAAGCATACTGAAATAGCCGTTAGTGCGACAACGTGTAGTACGTTGTAATACACAGACCACTGCTCCAGGTGACAATACTGCCTACCTAGTTCTTCTGTTTGTTATACATGGAAAATCGGAAGAGCAATGTATTGAAGCCAATTTAAAATATATTTGATAAAAAGAGAACACTTTCAGGGAATTTACTTAACAGTATTTTCAGCCTTTTGGCTAAGATGAGGTGGAAGCGGGCCTTTTTCCAAAGGAGCTCTTGCTCCTCGGTAAAAGTATGTATGTTATTCATTTTCAGCTGGTTTTCACGAACAGCTACGTCAGGCATATGCGCTACAGTTGTTCACTTCGTAACCACTTTCACAGCCAATATATACACTATTTAACATCACAGAAGCCCAACCTTCACGTCGTAGGATTCCGCATAAGAAGACATGGGGTGTGTACGTCATTAGACACGATAGTCTGTAAACACCCCGTCCTATCATATTCCCGACCATTCAGCCAAAATTAAGTTTCAGAAGCCGTGGAGAAGGGGGGGGGGTGTTTAGACCATTCTCCTCCCATAATGGTGAACTGGGTTCGATTATCAGCGAGATCATCAAACCCGAATTGACATACGTGCTAAACGTGCAGGACGTTGCCGTTGGTCGCCGTACCCCGTCGTTGCTACCTCTCAATCTCGCTCTTCACTGACACTGGCGCTAAAGACCTCAGCTGTCAAATGAAAGCTAAGATCCTTTGCACACTACTATGTTCTTTCGAGGTAAAACAACGGACCATCAAGAACACATCAAGATAAGTGGTTGTATAGTCTTCTTCACTTCAGATGAAAATGTGTGGTACAAAGTTATGTCGACTTGGTAAACATTTAGATCAATTGACTAACGAGGGTACTGAACCAACGAAAACCTGACTAAATTAAAAAGAACATTACTAAGCAAACAAATGTTAAAAAAAAAGTAAAACTTTTTGACGTGTTCCTCAAATATTTTTATGCCTTGCGATTAGGTTGCAATTTAACGTACGTACTATGTTGTAATGTTGTTGGGTGTTAAACCTTGTAACCTTTAGGCTCCCTTGGAATGAAACTGAAAACTTGTGTGTATTGTGAGGGATGTAGCTAATAACATTAGTACATTAAACATTGGATAACTGTACGTACTATGGCCCGGACTTGACAACAAACTTGTATGTAAAAAAATACTCTTAACAAGAGCCATAAGTTTCAAACTACAGCCAAAAATACCAAAAAACAATAACACTACACATATGGTGGAGCAACATTTGATTTACTTTTAAGCAAATTTATGTAGAACAGCTTTTAAAAGATTTCATAAAGTTTAAAATTATGACTAAATGTGCAGATTTAAAAAAAATTAGAGACCTAAATTTAAAAAAAAAAATCTAATTCAAAGAGTACGGCAAACTGACTCCGTAGTAATGAATTTTACTTTATAGTGTCTTCGAAAAAAAAATTCTCACACTTGAATTAAAAAGAAATGACAACATAAAATTTGGTTAGCTCAGTTTCTTATGAGCAGAACATGATTGCTCTTGACACAGAGATGTGTAGGCAAATGACTGAGAAAATATTTAACAGCTTGTTAGAGATTACCAGAGAATAAGTATAAAATGTCTGATAACAAAATAGGGTCGAAATTAGTAGGAATTGTCTCTTGGCAACATAAAATAAACCTTATATCTCTGTAGAAACATCAGGTCTGTATCCGGAACACGTCGAACCAGCTCGGAATCTTGAGGTATGTACCAGTCCTGGATACCAAGTCTTCTGTAGGCCAAAATACACTATTGCAATTTGCTGAGTTTTAATTAAATATCATCTGTGGCTCTCTTATTTTGTTCCACGAACACTGCTGATGACATTAAAACAATTTTGGTGCCAGAGTTATCTGAGAAAAATCTTCTTCCAGCTACATGTAAAACATTCATTAAAACAATAGGTATTTAAATTAACCTGGCCAATATAGGGCTTGGATCGCAGTTGCGTTCAAAAATGCATGATTAAACTACGTACGGTCAGTGCAGCCAATTTCTTAAAATGATAAATATGTATAAATTTAAATATAAATAGAACCATGAAAACTGCACAAAATTACATGTCAAAATAAATAAAACCTTTTAAACATATTTAACCTTGAAACAACTGATGCTCATTAGCTTATACCATAAACATATAAAAATTATCATATTATTTTATTTAATTAATACATAACACGTAATGTTGAAAATTAAAATAAGTATGCCAATAGTAATGTCAATTAGAGTAATAATAAATTGATATGAAAACTGTACCAAAATAAATATCTTTGAAAAACCGTAACAGTGAATACCACCATGAAATATTATACGTTACAAAATGGTCACTATTTCTACGAAAATAACGAGCAAATATAAAAATTATATAGTTACGGCATATACTAAACTAGCTGTGCTCGCGGCTCCGCTCGCGTGGACTACAGAATTATTGCTTAGTTTTTTTTTAAAATAAATAATTGAAATAAAAATTCGCAGCGGACTCGCAATAAATACACGTACATGCTTTAACGTGATTAGTTTGTTACTAACGACGTGAGCCGACTGAGTGCCGGCCGAGCGCATGCGACTCGT
>NQII01004213.1:0-25703 GCA_002778355.1 Clitarchus hookeri
TCGTGGAACTGCTTTCTATGAATTGCTGCCAAACTAACTCTTAATGATTTAATGAGCGTTTACATTATAATACTGTATACGTAGTTATTGATAGTTTTTTAAAGGTTGATTGCAGTAGGACTCAAGTACCAGTGAATCACTTATAATCGTGAACCCCACTCAAGTACGCACGGTGGCTCTTAGGTTTCCTTTTCCAAACAGACGTAGCTCGCAATATGCTATCGGCCATCCGATCTTTAGGCGCCACTCGACGTAGATTGTTGGGGAGCCTAAATTATGTTCGGAAAATTGTATTTTTCTTCCATCCAGTAATCTTATGAGAATTTGTACATTTGTAAAACAAAATGCGCTATTATTTCTAAAATACTACACTTCAATTTGTGAAACTGGTGTGTTCCATGACTGTCTACCCACATATGAGACTGGTAGTCACAAAAACGCTCATTAACCCGCAGTGTTCAACTAAAATCTCGGCAGTACTTCTATTTACAGGTACTTTGTGCGTTAATGGCTTTGTATGGTGTGTGCTTTTATGTTTATCAGGGGGGGGGGGCACGATCTCACTCTACGATTACTGGAAGAGGTGCAGGATCACTTTTGGCCCATCTAACACTCCGGTTAGAAAGCCAGTGTCTGCTACGGAATCAGACATCAACTGAAACCAACTTCCAGATTCACTTCACTTGGTTTCCAAAATACCGTCTGTGATTTGCGAATTTGGTAAAAATGGGAAAAGGGGGGGGGGTTATTGTATTTTGTTAGGTGTCAATATCCCAACCATACACACAGAAATTGCCGAGTTATGGCTGAAACGTTCTGCAATAAAGTTACAAAAAGCAATAGTGATATTAAAATGATATGCAAATAAAGTTACCACATCAAATCCTATCACGGAATAATAAAAATATACGATAAATAATGCTCATCGCACCTCAATTGCGACTAAACCAAAAGATTCATGCAACACATGATATAAATTTTAATAAACAAACAGTTTAAGGGGACCGATAAAATGTGTGTGTGGCGTGAACCAACACTACTGCCAACATTACACACAACCACACAAGTTTTCCACTTGCTCTAGACGTGAAGTGAGATCATACGCATCTATATCCAGCAAGAAAATATGCCGCGACTTTCAGTTTTAATTCAATTTCCTTGTAGAATTATATTTTTTTGAAGAATTCGCTTTTACGTGTTATCAAAGTAAAGTCAGAAATAATGCTTAATCCCTACATCCACAGGCAAGAGTTTTAAGTCTTGGTACGATTGTGTACTTTTCTGTTGTAGAAATTTCAAGACCTTTGCATGAACTGAAAACAAACAATGTCACACCGTGCTGTACTGTACATAGTAGTGATCAAACACCACAACGCAGTTAATATTTGACTCGTGGAGCTATCATCTTAGAATGGCAGAAAGAAATAATTTGGGAGCTCACACCAATGTAGTACAAGTAATATAGATACTAACAATTCAAGAATCGTTCATAAACAAGAAGTGCGAGTGTTCCAATCAGAAATGAGTTACCCAAGTCCCTGTGAACCGATGGTAGAATAAATCCGACGAAACCCTATTTTCATCTAGTAATACATATACCTGTTACTTACTTACGGAAAAGTAAGCTCAGTCACACACGCATTTTACCATTAGTCAGTTCTCACATTTTTTTTTAATTATGCGTTGAAATTTTTATAGATCATTATAATTAGTCCCAATTCCAGAATGTGCTTGATCTTGATCGATGTCCGTTTCCGAGATACTTTTCAAACTCTGGCCCGCTCTATATGATAAAATAATACACACGCCTTCTGAACGCCATCAATACAATTTCTGTGACAGGGAAAGAAAGAAATACTGCACAGTAAACTAGAACTTCTACAGCTCCTCTAAGGTGCCCAATAGACGATGTTTTTTGCAATATGTATCAATATGGAATTCTTATGTTAATAATTCCAGACGTGTCTTACTTATTTTGGGTAGTAATATTTTTATATCTGTATTTTAATATGCACACGTGTCTTAAGTTACATTAACTTTCGGGTACACTATATTCGCGGTTTCTTCACACTTTGAATCAAACCTTTGAAAAATCACCCTGTGTATTTCCAAAATACGTTATATATCAAAGCGTTTAATACTTCTGTTAACATGAAAGTGTCATATTTGCGGTCAAATTTAACTTCTACTTAAATTAAATTTATAAAATATGAAGCTTCATCCGAATTAGCATGAATAAAAACAGAGAAAATATAACTGTGTTGGTAATTCATTGTACGAAATAGTCCTTGTGCAAAATATTATTAAAGCGAGTGTACACGAATGCAGTGCGTTGTCCCTTTGGTGTGGTTTTCTAGACTTGGGTTAAACTTTGTTTTGCATGATGTGGAGGAACATCCTGGAAGTATCTATAAGTTCAGCAGGACTTCAGAAAAGTTATAAGTAACCATGAATGAACTATAAATGTTTTTCAGGGCTTGTAAAAGTTATTGAATCACTACAAAGCTGAATTCAATTGCATAATAAGTACGAGAGCACGACATGGAAGGGAAACTCCTTATGTACACAAACACTATAACTCTGTTTGTTTTAATTACGCTGTCTGTGAAAAAAGCCTTCAAGTTTTTGACTTTTTTTTTTCTGTATATTTTTTAAACGTTACGTATATAAAAATTTTATTTGTTTACACGCATCTTTTCCGTGCCTTTTGGACAAAGCTCTCGCCAGCTGTTGGTACAAAGCGTAAATAATAAATTAATTTAACTATTCCGGTGACCGGGTCTACATTGTAGTGGCAAAATACAACATTCTTTAAATAATTTTTTGAGCATCAGCGTTTCGTGTAAAATGTTACATGACTTTTCTCACAAGTTAAATGTGGTTATATACCAAGCAGTTAGTGAACTTATTGGTTTAGGCCTAACCTAACACAAGAGTATCATAAAACTAAAAAATATATATGCTATTTAAATAATTTCATTACACAATATGTAATGCTTGCAAAATTCTTAAATAGAATGTGATGCATGATTCTAAAACTGTTATATAATGCAAAACATGCCGGACAAATTCTGTAAATAAATTTTAAAATAGTATGGTTGTCACAGGTTGAACAAGCAAGCGCGGCGAGTGTCGTTCTTCCTCGCTTTACTGCTCCTTCCTTTGAGTTTTGAGAAAAGCTATGCTCTATTTGACGTCTAAAATGAGAAACAGAGCGAGAACTATCCCTACGAATAGGCAATGCATAGGGACACCCGATTTTCGCGAAAATATTCCACGTCCAGTTGTATTTCGTGACACTTCTCAGATCCACTTTCGTCGTTGGATAATCTATGCGCTACGCGTCTTAGGCGTCTGCCCGCGAATCCCATACGTACAGTATCGGAGAAACATAATTCTGATTGGCCAGTCAAGTGAGAAGATGTTTTCTTACAAACACGCGCCAGCAATAAGCAAAAGAAAACTGCTGGCAAGCCCGTGGGGGAATTGAAATATAGCATGTGCGGGAATCTTTCCGCGAAGTTCGGGTGTCCGTTGGTATGCGTAAAACACTTGATAGCTAGGTACACCTGTTTTTTGCAAAACTATTTCAGGACTACTTGTACCTCAAAACACTAGAGCTCAGGTCCACTTTCGTGATGGACACTCAGTATCGGAGTTACCTAATTCCGATTGGCCCAGTCAAGTAAGGAACTGTCTACCGACAAAAAACACGTGGTCAGTAACCGAAGGAAAACTGCACGTATGCCATGGGACAGTGAAGTCTAGCCTTTGCGTAAATATTTTCGCGAAAAACCGGTGGCCCTGTTGATAGCGTCTCGGAACTGCCGCCTCCATGCACGTACGACCGCCTGACCAGTATTAACCCCTTTAAGTACACATTAACTTTGCGTTCCAGGTGTTGCAAAAAGAAAATTTTTGCGTGGAAAGTACTTACGAAAGTCTTATAAGAACCTACGTAAAGGAATTCAGTAGATCTATGGCAATAGAAGCAGCCAGTTATAAAATAGTCGGTGTATCAGCAGCAACCAATAGCATTACGCAGGGAAAGGCGCTTTCAGTATTGGTGCTAGCTTACGGCCTTGCACAGCATCAACCATGGTTTCACCTGTTCTGCAACATGCGAGACGTTAACGAGTATACTCGGGATAATACGTTAAGGGGTTAAAAACTAAGTCACCTGAATTTAAATGAAAACAAACGTAGTTCCTCGTGTGTTGAAGACGCATCACGACGGTAAGGAATGAGCCACTGACTAATTTGTTAGCCTGCAGGCCGGCTAGAGTCAGGTAGTACATTGACCCTTTCATACCCACTTTAATTTGCCGTTCAAGGTTTTGCAAACAATAAATTTAATGGTACTTGTTGTACTTAAGTCGACACAACGTTTGTTTCGTTGTCACAGTCAATGAGCTGTAGGTTGTACGTTCGGCTAAAGTTATATGAACCAGTCATGATTTAGGCCGGTAAGACGATTTTCCAATCATTTACACGCAGGCAAGATCATTTGGTAATTGAGATCCGCAGTGTGCAGTACGGACGAAAAATTACCCACACGTGCGTAATGTACAGAATTGTGTACACTGGGTCTGAATATGTTACGTAACGTAGTATTGCGCAAACGAAGAACAATATTTGCTCTATATGTCCTTTGTCAGTTGAATTACGAAATGAATTAAAATCAATAACGATTCAATAAATACTATGGTGGTTTAAGGCTTCTGTCACGGTAATTGTTTTCTGCAGTTGCTTAACAGCATGGGAGTGTTTACAGTACGCCAGCAAGAACAAATTACAATCGGGACAAATAACCTGCCTGTAGACTGCGGCTGGCGCCTGAGTTACGTTGTATGGAAAACAAATATTTAGTGGCTCGGGGCGTAACGCTTTACAAATGTGAATATCATTATTTCAATACGAAACTAAACAATCGCAGTAGTATGACTATGTTCCTCCTAAGCCAATGCATTTTTAATGGGAGTTAGGCTTAGAGCTGTGGCTCTGATTGGGGCTTGCTTGCCGAGTATCGCTTCTTAGGCTCGACTCAGGGGGGCTCAGAAGCCGGCGACTCAGGATTGACGAACGTACACGAAGGTGCTAGGCAGTTACGCTCATTAATTCTTCAAGCATATGTTAGTTTCCGGTAGCCGTATTGGTTTTATAGGCATAGGGTATGTCAAATCGTAAACCTGTATTTATTATCCACTTTAAAAATTATTTTTAACTATAAATTAATTTATTTTTTATATTGTGCCGAAATTATACATAGGATATTACGGAAACATGCAAAAGTCTATCATTCAATTACTACATTTCCAGCCCCCTCTCTTTAAGACTGATCTACACACGATACCAGAATCTGCCAATTATTCACTGCCTCAGCTATTGTATGTAGGTATAAGTATGCTACTCAGATGTTTTTAATGTACATATATATATGACTAAACCAAGTCCATCGTACTAATAGTGACCACGTGCATAAGTATGTTATAATCATGGTATGGATCAGTATCTACCAACACATTTATAGGCTTAATTTAAATGTCAATACTGCCAGGCCCTGAAGAATAGGAATGTACGAGGGTATTAACAATCTTAACTTCCGTGCTCTTCTTGAGCATCAATTCATCAATCGTCCAATCATTCCATCGATATTTGGATCAATCCAATAATCTTACTTTCCAACAATCTTTCAAAATCTTTGCCAATCTGCAACCAATCCTCAGCAATATTACCATCAATATCACAATATTTCCATCAATATCATAATTTTTCCATCAATCCGCTCCACAATCGCTCCACATGCTCCCCAATCTCCTTCGATCAATCCCAATATCATTCGACCAATCCCAATCTTCTTCGATCTATTCCAATCTCCTTCGATCTATTCCAATCTCCTTCGATCAATCCTTATGTTTGTCCCCCACCCATATGTATATAAATTACATTCATTCGCCAAACGTCTCCAAATTTTTAGACGTCGAGAGAATTAACTATCGATGCATTTTGTACTAAAATCTTTATTATCATTCTATATGCAGATCCTTCTGTAAATAGTGGAGTGCTCATAGCACCACTTTAAAGTTGTGAGGACACCAAAATGACACCAAAATAAAGTAAATCCAATTTTTTTATAATTATTATTTATTATTATTATTTTCTAATTACAATTTCAGAAGAAAGCAGTTCATCACATCATGCGATATATCCCCGATCCTTCAGTTTACTAATGATTGGAGATATCTCGTTAATGTGCGTGAGATCTCTGCGTTTTTTAAGGCCAATCAAATATCTGAGTCTATCAACAAGTTTGTTCAGGTCGTCTGCCTTCTTCATGTCGCTTGTTGCAGCAAATGTATTGGAGGGGTGTGTCAGTGCTTCGAGAAAATCGCCACCATCGTCTTCACCACTTTAACTGTCTCCATGTTCATTTACATCAATGCTCTCTTCGTAGTCATCTCCACCACCTATTGTTTTGTATTCTATATTAAATTCGCTTTTCTTTGTAGCAGGAGTTGTACATGTTCATCAGCATTTAGAGCCGATGGCAGTTTATTTTGAAGTTCGTCGACTTCACGGGAAAGTCTTGCAAGTGTACATTCCACACAAACCGACTCTACTGCACTCATTCCATCTTCAGAATCAAGTGTCACCATAATCGCCTGTCGAACTTGTACCCATCGATGAAGCAAAATGTATTGCCGGCAAAATTTGCTAACTCCTAGTAGACGAATCCTTGCAGATCTCGGTATGTTCTTTTAATGTATCGCATTGCACAAACTACATGTCACCAATATGTTGTAATGCTTCATCGCACGAAATGGACTCTTCGTACAGGCGATTCTCTCATGCCGATGGGCATTTTGACCATAGGTGAAAACTCGATCGCATAATTGGCACTAGCGAGAACCAGTTATCGATGATGCAGGTCGCGGCTCCATGATCGTTGAGGTCAAAGGCAGGCCTTCGTATTAGCAATTCATCTTCGTGGTATGGCGAGGGAGCACTTCGAAATCGATGTTAACTTCTTGACGTCGGAACATCAACTAAGTTATCAACATGCGTCAGCGCTCTATAAATACATTCTCCCATCACTCTGAAAATTGCTATTTTTTTTTCTTCTAAATCCGAGAGAAAATTAATATTTTTTACGATTTCAGTCTTCGCGAACTCAGGGCCCTAAGCCATGTGTTACCTTCTTAAATTGATTAAAACTTTGTACCAGTTATGCATGTATACTAAACAGTAATAAATTAATGTACGAACATCTCTAAAAGGGTTCAAAAGCTCATAAATCGATTTGCAAACCCGTTATCTCACTCTGATTCCTATATCCGATAGCTAAAACTTCCATTTCCCCTTTAATATAAATTCCTATAATATTCACTAGACACTGGGAAAAACTACATCTTTATTTTATTTTAAACGAAAATTTAAGTGAAAAGGCGAGGACATGTTTAAAGTTCGAATATTCGGATAATTAATTAAACTTCCACTTTCCTTTGACACTTGTTGACTCAAGTAACAGCCGCATATACCGCAAAGAAATGAAATGCAAATAAAACGTTCATAAAATGTTCCACGGAGAGACGCAAAGTGAAATGGGGTTACAGAAGTGCCCTTGAACTTCGTAAAGTTTTTGAAGCTTTCAGTTTCTTTTAGGGACCTGAATACCGTCAAGTTAGTAGCGCAGATTCAGAATATTGTTTTTCACACAGACAGCAATCTGTTTAAAAAGTGTGCACTGATTATCGAATCACATTTTTTGCTAAGAGTGATTTTATTTATGCATTCGCATTACTTCACAACAAAAAGAGGGAAAAAAATTCCGATGGGCAAGCAAATTATTTTGCAGTCAAAATGATGTGTTATTCCGAAACATGNACAAAAAGAGGGAAAAAAATTCCGATGGGCAAGCAAATTATTTTGCAGTCAAAATGATGTGTTATTCCGAAACATGTATAGATATTTTACTTATGTTAGTTTAATGAAAACAAGAATTTTCAGAACAAGTAATACCATTTGTCACCCTTCAGTAGAATAAAATAGTCAACTGTCTATGTAAAATTTAAATTAAATAAATAAAACTGTCAAATGAGATTTTTAATAATAATTTATCCTTTTGTAGTTAGTATAATGTTTTAGTCTTCAGTCTACAGAATGAATGGTCCGCCGAGATTCCTCCCTCCAAAGACTATGCTCTTCTGTTGCTTCCCCGATAAACTGATGGCACAGAAAAAATATACGTGGCAGTAGTGAAGTTTCGTTCGCACGAGGCGAAGCCAATATTTGCACCAGTTAGCCTAGCTTAGTCGGTTAAAAATCACGAGATTTGAGTTTGTGAGTAAAGACGCCATTATTAACCCTTTAGGACGGCGCAGATTTACTCTCGCTGAAGACAGTGTTGAAGTGAGCTCCCTATATTCTCCACTACACCAATATGATATAAGTTGTGTTGGTCTTACCATCTTCATATTGGTCCTGGCTACTCCGGACACGCTTACAATATTCCGCAACGTTTATTATTGTCTGTACGTCGGCCAATGGAGTCGCTTGTTGACTATGTGCCAATCAATCTGTCGTGACAGATGTAACATGCTTCGTAATCCATCGTGTTCATTTGAGATTTTATTAAAATTAACAGTTTTATTATTATGAATTTAAATGTTGACTAGTTGTAATTTTTTACTTAGTTTCCCCATAAAGTCCAACGAAACAGCAAAACCNTCGTGTTCATTTGAGATTTTATTAAAATTAACAGTTTTATTATTATGAATTTAAATGTTGACTAGTTGTAATTTTTACTTAGTTTCCCCATAAAGTCCAACGAAACAGCAAAACCATAGAAGTGTGAGATTTGTCTTCAAAAGCAAAGAAATTTCCAAATAAACGTAGCCCAAGTATAAACGCGCATACTCCTCAAAGGGTTAAAATAAGCTGAACTAATCGGAAAGACAGTTCAACGAAGATTTATTGTCGATATATAATGCAGTCTTTCTTACATTACACAACAGAGGCACAAAAATTGTTCACTAGATATCAAAGCAAGACAGGCATCGACAACAGTGTCGCAGTATCTATTAAGTTCACTCAAAAACACTCGCATCGCGAAGTAATTTACGAAGACGGGAGAGACATTGCCTCCTGGCACCCTACTCGCTTCTTGCAGCGGCGAAAATAATTTAACCCGTTCAGTCACCTTGTCTTGATTGTGGACACGTTGCACACGAACGATATTTATGACCGGCACTGTACACAGCAAGGCACCAGTGCCCAGTCTTCCTTGTGGCTAATCTGATTTATGGAATTTTTGACGTCTCTTTGACGTGAATGTTTAATGCCAATATTTTTGAGCTGTCACTTGTTCAACCACTGAAATTGTTTCACTGAAACAAGCAGTGATTTTCCACTTTCGCTGATTCGAGTAGTTGAATTTCCCTGCGAATCAGTGGTTTTTCAATAATTATAATTTTGAGTATAGGGTAAGTGCGAAGAATGAAAATGGAGACAAATATTTTGTTTCTTGTCTTATTGTACTTAGTGAGTAAAATTATCTTGTGGTCAGTGAGTAATCTAGAGGACTTTTTGAAATTTTCAGTGGAAAGTGACACGACAGTTTTTTTGGGTAGCTATATATTTACATTACTATCTGAAATGTTTAAATCTTTAATTAAAATGTGTATATGGTGAAATGGTAAACATTTCTAACCTACTTCTGTTTTTGCTATTCATAATTGGTAGAGACCGGAAAAAATTCGCGAGTTCAATGACCTGCAGGCTAGACTTCACAGTCTTGTGTATAAATTTGCCACTATTAAATGCACATTGGTTGTCTGCTGTCACAGTGGAAGGTGGCGATTGGGCCAGCGTTCTCCAGGTGGTGTCAAACACCGTGTGCACCAATGGCTAAAGTTATGTTAACACACGTGTTATGAATTATAGCTTGACTCAAAATGAATAAGCGAATTTTTCAGGTCTCTAATAATTGGCATTGCACCATAATGTTTATTTTTTTACATTATCAGCGCTCTTTCTGTTTCTTGTTAGTTTTTTTATCGCAACTGCTGTAACATAAAATGCGCATTTATGTAAAATTTTACAGTATTAAAGAGAAAAATTAGTTACAAAATTAAGTTAAAATATGTTTTGAAGTTTTAATTAAAAGTATGGGTGTTATTGTTATTCTAAGCATGATTATGTAGTTTCGTTATTTAGTGTATTCTGGTGGATTGTAACTTGTAGCCTAGTGGGATTCTGAGTCTAAGTACTGGAATCAAACTGATCGCCAACACGTGACGACGGTGAAAGACGCAATGTAGCCTACAACGGCATAACCCGCGACCTGTTTCTCCTTCTTTAGACTGAATTTAAAATCTATTAACCCGTTCAGTCACACATTAATTTCCGAGTTCAAGTGTTGCAATCTCGTAATTATTTGCTATGCGCTGTACTTTTGTATCCACTTGTCTTGCAACCAGTGGGCAACGTGTGTGCAGCAAATTATTGTTATTGAATCTCGGCAATCATTACTAGAAATAAACATATTTTCGGTAGTCACTGCTAACATTGTGCAATATAACGTAATTTAAAACATTATCAAATAATCACGGTGTTCAGGATTTGAACCCACAGTATCCCGTTTCTATACAGTTGCCTAACCAAGTGCACTGAAAAGCGGACGTTGAGTAATACGGGGGAAATATATGTATTGTATTTCTTTATCAAATATTGTGGCTTTAAATTGTATGTATTTTTTCTATTTCAGTTTAACTGGTAGAATTAGGATTGTTAAAACAAAAATTACTTATTAATGCAATCACTTCACAACTTTTAATGCATTTAAACCTTCAAACCGAAAGCTATAATGATTACGTGAAAACTAAATGGAAAGACGTGTAACGGAATGAAAGACTGAATGTTAATGTTGCCTAGTAAATAGTATTATAAAACACGAAACTCGCATTTTAAAATATATTTAAGTGGGTTTTATTAGTTTATGCGTTGTTATTTCATGTTATACACATTGTTTAACAGGGCCGTCAGTCAAAAAAAAAAACTGAAAAATAGCGAATAAAATCGTTTATGAATCAGTGGAAAATGTCATTGAATCAGTAAGTGAAGGAAAACTGGCACTTTTTCACTCATTCGTCAGTTATATTGATTGATGTGACTGCTGAGTAAGTCAGGTACTGTAAGCTGGTTTAAACAACTAAATTCTCACTGATTCAGATGTAGTGTGTACCTCAGCAAGGCAGGAGGGGTCGAAAACAGTTTCTGTGCGATCCAGTCCGTGTTGCACGAGCAAAAGCGCAACTCAAGCATTTTATTTAATTGCGCGTTCATCAAGTATACCTATCTATAATTTGAAATATGTTAAATGTTTTAATCGGGGCCAGTATATCTATTAAGTTTTCCTTATAGCAGCAACAGACGACTGAACAAGGTAGGTGAAACATTGTCTTGATTCGCTATGTGTGTCACAAATATTTATGGCCATCCAGTATCGGCAAGACGTACGTGTTACAGCAGTGTGTTGCAGGGAGTGGAAAAATTGTATATGATGTTGGGAAATTCACATTCCTGGACCTGGAAGACAATTACTATGACGTGATAGTTCCTGAAGAGTGCCGCCATGCGTATAGTTGTGGCAGTTTTATAAAGCGCTTCTGTGAAGGCAATGTCTATGAGCTTGCCTATCAAGTTTGTCCACGTAATTACGTTACATTCTATATATGCGCGTGCACTGGTGCTATATGAGCACATACTTATGATAAGAGTGAACAGGCCTTAATTCGAACGCCTGCCTGAACGCGCCATCACACTTGATCTGTAATCAAACCAGCCAGTAGCCGCAATCAGGACTCTCACTACCCAAACCCTGGTAAGCAGGAATGCCCTCTACCAGGCAGGGAATGAGGCCATGTAGCGTTATGCCACGCCGATATGAGGGCAATGCAGAGAGGCGGAGGACGTCTGTCTCCATGTGACGCCGGCCGAGATGGAAGTCACAAGAAGCCTGCTGTGCCGAGCGCCGTAACTCGTCGGTTACTTCTCCAGGTGGGACAATCACAATATACTACTAACGTGGCTGTCAGTAAGGTAGTTGCTGTACTCGACAATACTTCCCCGCCCTTATGGTATTTTACGTTATCTCCAAATGTTTAATTATAAAAACATCAAGTAACCTATCTCTTTATATTGTTTGCTACAAGTGCTCTACCATTATGGTATCATCCCTCCCCCCTCCACGACCACCCAACAATAACACTTTCATTCCCACTTTAATTCGTGGTTTCTGGGGTTGAAAATGAGAAAATTTTTGATACGTTCTGTACTTATGTTGGTAAAGAACTTGCTTCGTTATCGCACCCAATAAGCTACAGGTTTTGGCTTTCAACGTAAATGATATGAACTAGTTATAACGAAAAGCAGGAGCACGGTTTAATAAACAGTTAACCGCAGAGAAGACATTGAGCACCGAACCACACAGTGCACAGTACCCGTCAAATATAATATCCCTGCGCAATATGTAGATAATTCTCTATAATTGACTTGAAAGGGTTAACAACAAGTACGTTATGGCCACAATTTAAACAAAGTAAGTGTATACACACACACGTATTGTGTTGAGGTAGACAATGCCATTTTCCAACTACGTCTTCCCTTGTACTGGGCGACCTTCAGCTCGAGTGTTTATCCTCAGGCGAATTAAGGGAGATGACACGCACGAGTTGTACACAGTTGTGGGTCAGTGCTGTTTACTCGCGAGCCGAGCAGTTTCCGTCGCCAGCTAATTGTCTTCATCAAGACTGGCGGGGATAACGAGGCCAGCTCGCGCCTCAGCTCTCACTCGTCCGCCCACATCCAGCCATACCGCACGTCATGGACCAGCGAACGTCAAGTAAGTCTCCAGCGTTTCGACTGCGATGACAAGCACTTCGAGCGCGGTGCAGATTCACCGACTATCTGTAGTCCACACACGGTTACTTCCAACTTTTCTGAAGCCCTGCTAAAGTTATACTTTCTGGATATTCCTCCGCCTCACGCAAAACAAAGCTTGACCTAGTATAGAAAATTGCACCAAAGGAACCAAGCACCGCATTCGTGCGAAGTTAGTGTAATAATGGCGTACTTTTATGTTAACGCAAGTATGAATCGCTTGTGATACATTACGCATTAAGGATAAAACCAAACACGTCATACATGGGACGATTTTTCAAAAGTTTGATTCTAAAAGTGTGAAGAAACCGTGAATAGACTTTAGAAGTTAGTATGTTGGTTGCATGACTGTAAGTTCTGTTGGTCTCAGTATTCCCATTTACCACTGTTCAATTCGTCCACACAACACCAGACACGCTCGCTATACTACAACGTCCATTACTGGCCGGTTCTCTGCCAATATAATACCAAGTTGGAAGTGTGCCAACCGTGTACAGAGTGTAGCTGAGAGAGGTTAGGTCAATTATTAACCATGTATTGCCCCCTGTAGACAATTGCCTAGATGTTGCATAGGAAGGTTATATTTGACCGGTACTGTACTCTGCGAGGCTCGGTGCCCAATCATATTCCCTGCGGGTAACTGATCCGTAAACCGTGCTGCTTCACTACGTTATGATTGGTTCACATTTGGTTAACGATTTCGAGACAAGATACAGTCCAAAGCACTGAAGGGTCGTCCAGCTTCTTTGATTGGCGAAAAAATGTTCTCGCCCGTGTTAACCGTTTGCACACGAATCACGAAGGTTCANGTCGTCCAGCTTCTTTGATTGGCGAAAAAATGTTCTCGCCCGTGTTAACCGTTTGCACACGAATCACGAAGGTTCCGTGTAGGAGTTACTTAGTCCTGAGTGGCTTGGTCAAAGACGGACACGGCACCAGCAGCCAATGGAGGTATAACAACAGCTGAGGTGTGTATATAGTATTGAAGTCTACTGTGTGCTCCGATTTTTACGCGAAAAGTCACTGGCCTTACTGATCACCGAACACAAAGCCTACAGCTTATTGGTTGTGATAACCAAACAAGTTCTTTGTCATCTTAAGTACAGCATACATCAAAAAATGTCTTATTTGCAACACCAAAAAAAAAATCAATGTAGTAATGAAAGTGTTAACTGCAAAATTTTTAAACACAGTTGAAGGTTAAATGAGGTGGTGAGGTGAAGATGGAGCATCGGCGGAATGAGAAAGTGTGGTGAGGGGGAAGGAAGACGCGGTTAAAATATTGTTCTATTCAAAGGGAAGGTTAATCTTTTGAGGAGTACGCACGTATATACTCTGGGATACGTTTATATAGAAATATGCTCTATCTTGAAAACAAAACTAACTTTTTTATAGCGTAACCGTTTAGGTGGACTATCGAAATTTAAGTAAAAAATTATAACTTGTCAACTTTTCAATATGTATGGGAGTAGTGAAATGTCGCGAAAAGATTTCAAGACAGCCTATATTTCAAAACAATGTAGTGTCGTTTGCCTGTATTGATTGGCTGAATTACTTTTTGACACGTGTTAACTGTCTGCATACGAATCACGTAGGAGCCGTGCGATGTTGCTGAATTCTGAGTGGCCCGATCAAATATTAAAATGCATGCATTCTCAAGCAGACAGCAACAAATGGGAATAGACAAACTGCTGTTGGGTGCTTATAGTATTTAATTCTACTCTGTTCTCGAATTTTTTTTCGACGAAAATTTAATAACTCTAAATATGCGATAATAAAACTGCTGTTTTTAATAAATTTTTTAATGAACACGGTGGTTTGTAAAACTTGTTACATCTTTTGCGATACGTTAATTGGTACGTAGTAAACATACGACTCCATTGGCCGACGACCATCAATAATAAACGTTGCAGAGTACAGTAAGCGTGTCCGATGTAGCCAGGGCCAACAGGACGAAGGTAAGTGGAAATACAGAGACCAACACAACTGATATTGCTGTAGTGGAGAAAACAGACAGCACACTTCAACCTTCTCCTCAGTGCCAGTATATTTGTGCCGTTCTCAACGGGTTAGACAAAATTAGGTTTGCTGTTTTTTTTTTTAATTTTTTTATTTGTACAGTTTTGTTTTACGACTAGAGACTTGCAAAATTCGCGTTATCTGTGTCTGCACACTCAACTCCAAAATGCTGTATGTTTGTCTGACTTCTGTCATTGGGTGAAAGCTTGTGTGGCACGTCGCAAAGAACGTTTTTAGCCAATAGTATAGCCTCAAGATTTCAGTAACCAATCGCCAGGGAATTGTTCACACACGTAAACGTGGTCATCTAACCTCCAGTAGCCAATTAAATCGCTAATTGCACTCCGGTAGATATAGGGCAGTAAAGTCTATCATTGTTATAAAAAATAACGCTAATTTTACACGTCTGTAATTACGGCATAATTAATTTTCACTATACCCAAGGAAAAAATATTTTTGAGCTTGTTTGTTTTTTTTTTTTTTTTTACAGAAAAGAAATCTAGCTCTATACCAAAGGAAATATATAAGTTATATAAACACTTTACTTTCGTGTGATGTGGTTTTTAGTACGTAACGAATCATACTAAATGATACGTTGCCTGGTAACAAATTATTTTGATCATCAAAATAATTGTCTAACCTTCAAAATACAGTAAATAACTTTACCAGAAAGAACGCCGCTGAACTATTGTAGCAACAACGCAAGATTATATTTGCTGTAAATAGAGACCGGAAATTTCGCGAATTCGTTCGAGGACACGCTAGACTTCAAACACGCGTACATTTTAATTTCTTTTACCGATTGGATAGCAGTTTGCAAGCCCACGCCCTGGGCGAATTTGAGCCAATAACTAACCTGAAAGAAAACAAGTGCCGAATCCCGTGCTACCTGGTCTGGGATAAACTGTATCATCAGCCAATGAACAACAGGCTCGAGTACACAAAGAACTGTGGCGTCTACACAGTAAAATATTTCTGTATTTGTAAAAGGAATTTTTTGGCAACTGGTTGCCAAAGATATTTTTTCTAACACTACAAATAATTTATTCTAAATTTCTCAAAATCTTAGCATGGAACATGTGGAATTAATATAGAGTTCTAACAAGCAAGTGATGTAAACTTCGAATGTATTATAAATATTGAGCTATATAAACTGGTTTTTATGTTTTCTAAAAAATGTGTTGTAAATATACAATATTATATCTGCAGAGTTACAAGAAAATCTTTGGTAACTAGTTTCCAAAGAATTGCTTGTAAAAAGTACAGACATTTTTTTCTGTGTAATTCCTATCAAACTGTAAGTTATATTCTTGCGGCAAAAATGTGTTACATCAAATAAAGTGATTTTAGAGTGTCGGCACTGCGTGGGCACGTGACGCGACCGCTGACGATGTATGTTTGTGTTGGCTGCAGTGTTGGCGTGTGTGGTGGTGGCAGCCCTGGCGGGGGCGACACAAAGCGGCGACGCCGTGCTCAGTCTCAAGGTGGAGGACGCCCCGGAGCAACACGGCTTCTGGCAGGCCAGCGTCGGCGACCTCCAGGTCACAGCTAGCTCACCTCGTCGTACAGTCACTAGCAAATTCGCGATAACATTTCCACGCATGCTAGATAGCAGTACCCTTTGTCCATACCAGCAGTTTTCTTTTGCTTATTGGCAGCGTGTTAAATATGTAAATATCGTGCAAGGTTATTAACCCTTTAATTCGCAGACTTATTTATAATTTTTGGTGTTGCAAGTTAGAAATATTTTGACGTGTGCTGTACTTGGGCTGGCAAAGAACTTGTTTCTTCATCACATCCAATAAGCTGTAGCCGTGTTCGGGGGTCAGAGGTACTTATGAACCAGTCATAACGTAAAGTAGTAGCATTGTTTCGGAATCAGTTACTCACAGGGAAGATCATTGAACATTGGGCCTCGCAGAGTACAGTACTGGTCAAATATAACCTTCCTGTGGTACATGTTGATGTTGACAATTGTACACAATAGGAATGAAATGGTTAACTCGTTTAGCCATCGCGTCCGCTATCGTGGACACGTTGCAAATTAATGGAATTAATGTACGGCACTGTACACAGCAAGGCACCGGTGTCCATTACTTTGANTCGTGGACACGTTGCAAATTAATGGAATTAATGTACGGCACTGTACACAGCAAGGCACCGGTGTCCATTACTTTGAGAGTCTTCCTTGTGGTCAACCCGATTTGTGGGATTTTCTATACGTCTTTGACTTGAAAGTTTGAAATAAATATCATCGAGCACGCATCGCGTTTTTCACTAGCCGAAAGACAAGGGCTGAACACAAGAACAGCGCATACCAAAAAATCACGTGACTGCGACACTTGGACTCAGAAATTAATGTATGAACGAACGGGTTACAGCCATTGTGCCATATTACCATTACATCTTTTTATGTCTTTCAGTTTTAAGAGCATCAGAATATTTTGGGGATCTCTTTATGATTCGTAAATGTGAGGAACCATTCCTGTGAACAGGAAGTTCTCATTTTATCCCTTTACTTGCAGGATTTATACAGTCGAATCACATTATTATGACCACCTGCTGGAAGTGGTGTCTCCAGCGCGTAGCCCATGACGTATGGTCCGTGACGTGGGCTGGTGAAGCGGGTATATAATGCGACAGACAGAGAGGCAGGCTGTACACAGTGCGCTTCCTGCTGTCATCGGTAAGGGAAGCGATTTAACAAAGTTGCAAAAAGGGATGATCATTGGCTTTCGGGCCAAGAAAGGCAGCAATTTGGAAACAGTGACGTTTGTGAACTGTTCACGTGCCTCTGTGGTAAAGGTGTGTAGTGAGTGGACGAATGGCACAATTGGGAACAACCGTCGTGGAAACTGCGGAACTCCACGCACCGTTGATGCCGAGGTGTACGTCGACTACGAGGGTGCGTGAAGGCCAACCGACAGACTAAAGTGGAACAGCCCGCCGTCCAAATGAACCAGGAGGGCATCCAGACACGTGTANCGTGAAGGCCAACCGACAGACTAAAGTGGAACAGCCCGCCGTCCAAATGAACCAGGAGGGCATCCAGACACGTGTCTACCGCAACAGTTCAGCGAACTCTGCGAATGGGGCTTCGGAGTAGACGGAGGGCGATTGCTCCCATCCCATCGATGNCGTGAAGGCCAACCGACAGACTAAAGTGGAACAGCCCGCCGTCCAAATGAACCAGGAGGGCATCCAGACACGTGTATACCGCAACAGTTCAGCGAACTCTGCGAATGGGGCTTCGGAGTATACGGAGGGCGATTGCTCCCATCCTATCGATGNTACCGCAACAGTTCAGCGAACTCTGCGAATGGGGCTTCGGAGTATACGGAGGGCGATTGCTCCCATCCTATCGATGAGAACGACTGGAATTTGCTCGACATTATGGCGACTGGACCGCTGCTGATTGACAGCTGCATAGAACGAATGGACGTCAACGTATCCGGCGGGAAACGTCTAAGAACATGAATCCATCCTCGGCCATCACGTCCACCCGTACATGATGATTGTCTTTCCTCGGGACGATATTGCGCCTTGCCACACGACTAGAAGTGTCCGCGCGTGGATGGAAGAGCACGATCAAGACTTCACAGTTCTTCCCTGGCTCCCAAACAGCCCGATCTCAATCCAACTGAAAATCTGTGGAACCACCTCAATTGTCATGTTCACCGTCTGTCTTTTCCACCACGTACCCTTCAACAGTTGTGAGGTGCACAGCAGACAGCATGGGTCCAGATACCCGTGGATACCTATCAGCACCTGAGTCACTGTCAGCTCGTCTAGCTGCTGTCCGTGCTGCGAAGGTTGGTTACTCTGGATACTAGCAGGTGGTCATAATAAAGTGATTCGATTGTGTATAATATCACTACATAATTCACGCCAATCTACAATTAACTGAGTAACTAGTAATACCTCAAGTTTATAAGATTAATAACGTCCCATATGAAGACCACTGGGGAAAAACTTCACTGGTTCATATTTTAGATTTCTGGATGGTTACGTCATTTGCTTCTAAATAAAGGCGTCTAATTATTGTGTTTCAATCTTGGAGCGGGCGATAAACCTGATGCATTTCAAAAAATTTGCAATACAGAATTCTTTTACTTGCAAAAACAGTATTAAGCACAAAATAGCACTGTGCCACGGAGTAAATTAGTACACAGATACGAAATGGCGTAGCGGTTCCTTAGATGTGGTATACCCATTCACTGATTGGCTGCACGATACTTTGGGAAAAGCCTTTGTGTCTGATTGGCTACTGCGTGCTGCGACAGATTCCCTATTGGCGGTGTTGCCTCCTAGCAAGGAGGACACCAGGCGCTGATTGGCGAACGGCGATGTTGCTGGCCGGTGACGCCATTTTTTGGCTTGTACAGCTGGAGTTCGCGGTATATCCTGCTATTTTATCTTTGTATTCTTAAGTACTTTGTGATTGTGCATTACAAATAGAGTTTCCAACTTTTTTAGAACTGCCTTGAGGGACACAACGTTGTCTGAACCCGATGAAATCCTCGAGGGAAATTGTTATCAAAAAAAAAGAACAGCGTAAAGTACTGTCGGTTAAAAATAATGTGCAAATGTCAGTATTATAAATCGGGCATCATTTTCCCTGAACATATAGCCTACAACAACAAAATATTATAAGTTGCAAATATAACCATAGTCCAGTGTGATTTGAATTTCTGATTCAATCAGCCTTAAAACAGACAGCAGACGCTGGAAGAAAAGATACTGTACATATCGGCACGTGCTACTTTCACGGACACACTTGAGGGCCGCGGTGGTGTAAAGGTTTAGACAACTCGCCTCCCATCTAGGCCAACCGGGTTCGATTTACTGCGGGTTTTCTCGGGGATCTCTCGTATCCTCCTCCCTTGAATTCTGGCGCTACTCCATTCTCGCCTCGTTTCGCCCTCATCGGCTTTCAAGACATCAATGTTAAGAGCCGCCCAAATCTCTCCGCTCCACAAACACATTTTATGACGACTGCAACCTGTCAGTGGCAATTCTAAGTATACGCGGCCATTGGCTTAGAGTATCAGAGTCGACGTACCTATAGGCTGTTCACGGTAAAGTGAGCACTTTTGAAGCCCTAGTTAATTTTTCCTTTCAGCCTTTTTTTTTTATCCTTTAACCCCATGTAAGTAATTTACACAGTGTGTATATTCCACCGCACTCGGAAGTTACCGTCTAAGTAGAGACCTGAAAATTTCGCGAATTCAGTGACGTGTAGGTTAGAATTCACAGTCTTATGTTCAAACAATCAGATATCAATCACTCATTGGTTGTTCGCTGTCGGGGTGGATGGCACTGATTGGGCATGTATTTTGTTTTTAAGTTTGTTATTGACTCAGAGTTCTCAAGAAGGTGTCAAATAAAGCGTGGACCAATTGTAAAAGTGACACATACGTATACGTTTATGATTTCTAGCTTGTCCAGAAATGAATCCGCGAATTTTTCAGGTCTCCTGCGTCTAAGGCTAAAATAAAATATATCTGTTGACTATTATCCAAATGAGAGGGCTTTCAAAAGTGCTCACTTTACCGTGAATACCCTATATAATTGCGTAAGTGGTAATTTACTGATGCTTGTGTTTATTAGTAAGTTATACAGTTTAATTTCGAAGAATTATGACAATTTGGATGTTTTTAACATCCCGACGTATGTCCATGCGGGATAATTCTTTCAGTCTCAGGACACGGCAAACCCCTTATGATATTGGACAGTTGGCAACCCTATATAAAAACTACTTTTTTCCGTTCGATTAAAATTATATTAATGCTTGAAGCCCATTTTTTATTTTTAATACACCTACCGGTATTGGATTCTTGAACAAGCCACATTACCACTGCATGTTAAATTACAAACAAAATAAACTGAAATCGGTCAACATTTCTGAGGCAATGAGACCAGTCTATTCCTGAGGCTTATTTTTTAAGGAAGACCTTTTATGAAAATAATGATGGAAAGTTTATTNCTGAGGCTTATTTTTTAAGGAAGACCTTTTATGAAAATAATGATGGAAAGTTTATTTGAATGAACCTGCCTGCGACTCAGTCGGCCGCAGCTATTGCAGTTTCTTTCAAGGCGGCAAATGTTTCAGCAGCAAGTTCTAGATTTAAAATTGTATTCCGTAGTTTTTTCTTCGGCTTTAAATTAAAATGATTAAACTACAAAAACGTGACTTTGCATGTCACCCAAATAAAAAGCGACGAAATGCAGCTGGCTCTCTTATTTTCTTCGAGCATAAAGTACTTACACATAAAAATGTAAGGAACTGCGTTCCTATGTAAAAACTGCTTTATGAAAACACTACATTTTCCACTGGAAACTTGGACAGTAAAGAATATGCTTCGCTACAGTTTACGTGATTATCTCCTCTTCGCTTGATGAATGCGCAGTTGACTTTCATGAATATTCTTTAAGAAATCTGAAGCATAAAGTAAATATTAATTAAGGAATAAACCCAAGTATGAAAGGTACAATAAAATATTTAAAATCATTAACTTAAACAACAGTGCAAATAATCAATACAAAATAGAATTTAAAAAAATGAAAAAAAAAAATATATATAAAAATTTAAATTAACTATGGAAAATTGCAACAAATTTACATTCTATAACCCAATTTTTGAGTCTCGTAGGAAGATCGATTATTACTATCTAAACTAGTAATGGCAAATTAATCTAAATTTTAAACATTCATACGTTTGCATTAACTTTATACTTTGAGGAAATCTTATCTGACATACCGTACAGAACATTGTGCAAATTAAACCAGCACTAAAACAATACAGTTTTTAATTGGTACTTTTAGATCTGAATAAAACTGTCTTCTCTCTTTATGACAGCGCGCGATGAACAAAGGAAAACGACTCGACTATACAGTTGGTTATAAAGTCTATTATTCTCGCCAATGAACACGGATATAGTGCATTCACGGTTACTTCCGACTTTTCTGAGGACCAGCTAAAGTTCTACTGTGATGATATTCCTCCGCCTCGTGGAAACAAAGCTGACCCGAGTATAGAAAATGACACCAAAGGGACGACGCACCGCATTCGTGCGCACTCAGTGTAATAACATTTTCCAAAATAACTTATTACTGGGGATTACCAACACACCTGCTTTCTCATCGTTTTAATTCATAGTAATTATAAATGAAATATAATAATTTATTAGCAAAATTTAAATTACATTTCAATTTAACTAAAAATAAGGTACTTTGATATTAACACAAGCATACAACGTTTGTAACACATAAAATAATTAGGAAACAACCAAATACGCCGTACATGGTGTTATTTTTCAAAGGTTTAATTAAAAAAATGAATAAACCGCGGATAGCTGATATTTTTCATTTCCTAGCTACTTCGTAACACGGAACGGAACAAAGTGCAAATAAAGCTTAACCGAGTATAGAGAATTACAGCAAAGGGACAACGCACCACATTCGCGGGCACTCGATGTAATAACATTTTTCAAATGAATCTTACTAGACATTACCAACACACATTTCCACACTGTTTTTATTAATATAAATTATAAATGTAATATAACGCTTTATGCATAAAATATAAATAAAATTTTAATTTAAGCAAAAATAAGGTACTTTTATGTTAACAAGCATAGTGCGAGAAAAGAACATTACTGCTAGCTTGTCGTTAACAAAGCTAATGGAAATCACGACGGAAGCAATATCTTTCGTCACTGAAGAAGACTGGCAAGGATACTGTTCGCATGTCCAAAATATAGAAGCAGATTACTGGCAAAAGGACTGTCGTGTGGAAGACGCAATATACAGTGTTGTGATATGCTTAGGCCGTGACTCCAGTGGCTCGAGTGATTCATCTGACGACTAATTTTCCGCTTCCGAATCGGAACTGGCGCTGTCACTTCCCTAAAGTGAATAAATTATCACTGATTAACATCAACTGTTTGAGGTAAGCGGTGAGAGTATCTCCTTTCAGAGTATTTTAAAGTTATGCATTCCTGATCTTAATGTTTTCGCCCTAAATTTGTGCCATCAAAATTGTTTGCAGTAACATGCATGGAAGCAATATTATGACCGACATATAAGTAAACAAACAAAAACACTTTGGCGTAGAGGTAAGAGATATGTACTACTCCGAGCACAGAGTTCTGTCAAAGTAAAGGAACTTCAGCAAGTGCAGGTGAAACGGCGTAATACTTACTACTTACCATATTCATATAAGATTAAGAATTATCGAATTAGTAACGTATTTCTATTCCTAAGAATCGCACGCATTAAGACACTGGGTCCACGAGAGTACTGATTTTACATATGGCGGCCACATTTTTTTCCTTCCCAAAGCTATTTTAGTGTGTGTATATATATATATATGTGTGTGTGTGTGTGTGTGTGTGTGTGTGTGTGTGTGTGTGTGTGTGTGTGTGTGTGTGTGTGTGTGTGTGTGTGTGGGCGCGCGCGCGCAACAGTCCGACTGAAAACGCACAATTTTCCAAAGGCAGCCCCTCGTACAAATCACAGCTGAGAGGCATCACTGTCACTCCCGACAAATTTGTATGTATTATACTTCACTTTGAGTGCAGTATGGATTTACATACAATTAAGGCAAGATAGAAGATAATTGCCTATATTCAAGACCGCATGACCACCAGTTCTCTTGGTCCGTGTATTTCCATTTGAAACCGTCCGATCGGTTAACACAATACTGGACACGCTTACTGTACTGAACAACGTTCAGTTCATTATTGGTCGACTTTTCTCTGATATAATTCCGAGTTGAAAATGTGCCAATCAAGTGTTATTTTCTACCTAGAATAATTTCCATGCCATCCCGTCCATTTGAGTAATTTACATTTTGAGCGCTTCTCGCGTAATATTACGTTGTAGAGCAACTTTACGAATACTGCTGGCGAATGCAGATGTAATGTTACGGCACAACCATATACAACTCAGTTAGATTCAGGCGACGTAATATTACCCCGGCAGCATTCGAAGTGTTAACAATAAAGAGGTGGAACAGACAATTATACCGCGAACTCCAGCAAAGCAAAACGGCGGCGCTGGCTAGCAAGACGTCGGGACGCCGTTCGCCAACCAGCGCCTTATACTTGCCAGCCGACAGCCAAGCAGCACGCAGTAGCAATTCAGACACGAAGCACATTTCAGAGCCTTGCGCGGCCTTCATAAAAAATAAAACCAAGTCATTTCACCTCTGTATTCTGCCCTGTTCTGTTGTCTCTAGTAACAACGGGCGACGTGTTGCAGCAGGTGAGCCTACAGTTCCGTCCCGAGAGGGACGGGGTGTCCAGCACCGGCAAGTGGAGCGCGTCGCTGGAGCACCGCTTGGTCACCCCTGAGACCGCAGCTCGAACACACACCCCTGCGAGCCCGCCACAGTGGGAGGTGTTGTCCAGCTCTGACTCGTGGGGCGAGTCCTCCGAGCAATACTTGGGCACCCCTGGGAATGAAGCTGTTACGTACACCCCTGAGAGCCAGCCACAAGCCGCTCCTCTTGCTGCAGCCACAGGTGAGCTCTACAATCCTGCCCCACCCCTCGTCTGTCACCATGGAATGGTTACCTCACACGGTGTTCCAATTAGCTGATTTAACTAAATCCGCGATCACCTGGCCCGATTTCCTACACTAGAGGAATTACGTACAATTAGATAGAATGTTTTATGGCGGGATAAGTTGAATTTTTTCCTGCTTTTCAACGTACTTTACACATGTCCAACTCTTTTCTTTCATTATTGGCCGACACCCAGAAATTTTGAGTTTTCATTTGTCAACGAGCTTGGCTCCATAATCTTTGAGTACTCTAGCCTCTGTTGTTCATTGGCCGATGCTGCTAGAGTTTTACCCCAGAACAGGTAGCACGGAATTCGGTCCTTGTTTTGTGGCAGGTTAATTATTATAGTCTATTCGCTGTTTCTTCGCATTTTTTAAATCAAAACGTTGGAAAATCGTCCTATTTATGACGTGTGATTGTTTCTTGAATATGCCATGAATCGCAAATGTGTTATACTCTTGTTAACATTAAATAATCTGGTTTTTTGGTTAAATTAAACTTTTACTTACATATTATAGTATTAATTTATATTTGATATTAATAACAATAGAGGGGAAATAGGTGTGTTGGTAATACCTAGTAAGAAATAGTTCTCACGCTAAATATTATTAAATTCAGTGCACACAAATACTGTGCGTTGTCCCTTGGGTGTAATTTTCTGAACTCAGTAAAGATTTGTTAGCATTAGGCAGAGTAGCAGCATGGAAGCAGAACTAGAGCAGGGCTTCAGAAAAGTTGGAAGTAACCGTGAATGGACTATAGATTAGTACACAGAGACGAAATGTCGTGGCGGTTTATTCGATGTGGGCTATAACCCATCCTTGCATTGCTACTCATAGCTCTGAGAACGGGTTTCGTTATTGAATGACTGCTACATGATGCAGGAAGTTCCCTATTGGCTGAGTTGCCGGCTGGCGAGTAGGTGACCAGGCGCTGGTTGGCGGACGGCGTTCCGGCATGTTGCTGGTCGGTGACGCCATTTTGCTGGCGTGTGCAGCTGGGGTTCGTGGTATAAGCGGCGGTTTCACTTCTGTACGACTAAGTACTCTGTGGTAAAAAGTTTTCGCCTTCCGCTGGGACTCTCGCTGGCCGATCGCCAACTCCGACTGCCAGAATTCCGCGTGTTGTGTAGTGGTTAGACTACTCGCCTCCCATCAAGACGAACAGAGTTCGATTT
>NQII01004213.1:25819-42190 GCA_002778355.1 Clitarchus hookeri
TGTGGGAATCGTGGCGGGCGATGCCACTGGTCGGCTGGTTTTCTCGGTGATCTCCCGTTTCACCCACCCATGCATTCCGGCTCTGTTCCACTTTCACCATATTTCACCCTCATCAGCTTTCAAGACCTCGTTGTTAAGAGCTGCCCAAATCATTCAACTCAACTCCAACTGCCAGACCGTCATAACACTAGGGCCGTCTGTTTTTCGCGAAAAGATACACACGAAAGCTAGACTCCAGTGTCATATGGCATACGTGCAATTTTCCTATGGTTATTGGCCACGTGTATTTATCGGAAGACAATTCCTTACTTGACTGGGCCAATCAGCATTAGGTAACTCCGACACCGAGTGTCCGTGGTTCGCGGGCAGACGCCTGCAATGCGTGACAGTCAAAAATAATCCAATCACGAATTTGGATCTAATCTCTAGTGTTTTGGAGTACAAGTAGTCAGTAACAGGTGGCCCTAGTCATAAGGAAGTCCCGCGCTATCGTGTAGAGGCTTATCAGGGTAAAGCGAGAATGTCTGGGAATCAACCACAGCCCCTAACTACACGTATACTATAGTACACACCGGCACGCAGGCTCCAAGTTAAGTTGGCAGCGATTAACACTTTCATGCCCATTGTAGACAACTGTCTACATGTTGCACACGAAGGTTATATTTGACCGTCGCTCAATGACCTTCCCTTTGGGCAACTGATACGTAAACCGTGCTGCCGCTCTACGCTTAACACCGAACACAAAGCTTGCAGCTTATTGATTACGATAACGAAACAAGTTCTTCGCCAGCTTAAGTACAGCATACATAAAAAAAATGTATTTGCAACACAAGAAAAATTAAATTAATGTGGGAATGAAACGGTTAGTAAAAACAGTTACCATGTAACAGTAATCAAAGCAGGCTCACATAAAGTTTCCAATTTAACCCATTCCGACCCAGTGTACACAATTGCGTACATTACGCACGTGTAGGTAATTTTGGTCTGTACTGCACAGTGCGAAACTCAATGACCAATGACCTTACTTGTGGGTAAATGATTCGCAAACCGTCTTACTGGTCTAGATCCGAAATGGTTCATATAACTGTAGCCGTGCATACGGTCTACATATCATTGTCTGTGGCAACGAAAGAAGTGTTGTGTCGGTTTAAGTGCAGCACGCATCATAAAATATCTTGTTTACACCTGAAACCTTAATTTAAAGTCTGTCTGAAAAGGTTAAATTAATTTATTAAGTGAGTGAGTGAGTGAGTGAGTGAAGAGATTTGGGCGGCTCTTAACATCGAGGTCTTCAGAGAATGAAGTGAGGTGAATATGGAGCAGCGCAGGAACGAAAGGGCGGGGGAAACGGGAGATCTCCGAAAAAAAACCCGCCGACCAGCGGNGAAACGGGAGATCTCCGAAAAAAAACCCGCCGACCAGCGGCATAGTCCGGCACGATTCCCACTTGCGAAAATCCGGAGTGAACCGGCCGGGGATTGAACCCGGTTCGCCTTGGTGAGGCAAGCAGTCTAACCGCTCAGCCAGCCACCGTGGTCCCTAATTTAATACGATTTTTAAAATAAACACACTGATACAATATGTAACTATCTTCCGTAACCCCCACCAACCTCTTTGACGAAACTACAATCTGCAGACGTGGGTAGGGCAACCCGATTTTCGCGAAAATAATTCCTGCAAAGTTATATTTCAATACACTTCAACCAATCGCGAAAATGGATGTGTGTTTGTTTCAACTGCTGCGCATCTTACGAGCATAACCACGAATCACAGACGTTCAGTACAGAAATCACTTAATTCTCATTGGCCCAGTCAAATGCCACACTGTCTTCGACGAAGGCATGCGGCCCATAACGGAAGCAAAACTGCATGTGCACGAACGAGTAGGATATTGAAATTTAGCGTATGTGGAATTCTTTTCCCGGAAATCGGGTGGCCCAAGTCACGAGTGAGTATTGCAACACTTACTATGTAACAACAATCACAGCAGGCTCACATGAAGTCTCCAATTTGAATTAATTTAAATAATATTTTTTAACTGAACACATAAACCAGTATAAAATAATTCTTATACTTATCTGATGTATTGAGAGTGTAATATGTAGATTTATGGCTACTGAAGTCTAAGATTTATTTTTATACACATGTCACGAGTTGAGAGATTTTGGCAGCTCTTAACAACGAGGTTTTGAGAGCCAGCCGATGAGGGTGAAATGAGGTGAGAATGGAGTAGCGCCGGAATGAAAAGACGGGGGAAACGGGGGATCCCCGAGAAACCCGCCGACCAGTGGCATTGTCTGATCGGCGGGTTTTCTCGGGGCACAATTTCCACATGAAAAAATTCGGGAGTGACCCGGCCGGGGATTGAACTAGGTTCGCCTTGGTGGGAGGCGAGCCGCGGCCCCCATAAGGCCACAAATCTGCACATTTCTAACGCACATACTTTCTTAAGAAATTCCTTGTTTTCCACTTGGATTACTCACGAATAACTGAGAAAGCCCGTGGCAATGTTAATATTACACAAAGCGGGAAAATGCCAAATGAGAGGGAAAGAAGATACTAAGCAGGGCTTTCAAGAGTTATCAATTTAGCCGAGAACAATCTGTACCAGGGAGGCTGGCTCGCACAGTGACGATGCGCTCGAGTTGGAGAGCGCGTCGAGAGAGAGAGAGAGAGAGAGAGAGAGAGAAAGAGAGAGGTACGGAAGCTGCAGCCAGGAACAGTAACAGGTGTTGGCAGCTCTCCTCATTGATCGAAATTCCACCGACATTGTTCGCTGCTCGCGCTGATGGAGATAGCACGTGGAATGCTACACAAAGCTTCGCCTGCAAAGGACAAATAAACAACGCGTGCCAGAGATCGTGTTCCACATGAAATGTGATCTGCGCCGGGCTCGTTAGCGTCCGCAGAGACAGCCGCACATTTCCGTCCTCTCGGAGAAACTGCTGCAGCTTCGCGTCGCCAGTCAGCATACTTGGGCGCTGTTTCCATCAACGCTGATTTAGCACTACCTCGGATTGTCGCATACGTCAATGTATAGTCCATTCACGGTTACTTCCAACTTTTAGGCTACTCCTTCGCCTCATGGCAAAAAAAAAACTTCTAGAAAATTACACACAAAGGACAACGCACCGTATTCGTGCGCACTCAGACTAATATTTTAGATAATAACTATTACTCATTAGTAGGGGCAGTGATATTTCGTGAAACGATTTCGAGACAAGATACAGTCCAAAGCACTGAAGGGTCGTCCAGCTTCTTTGATTGGCGAAAAAATGTTCTCGCCCGTGTTAACCGTTTGCGCACGAATCACGAAGGTTCCGTGTAGGAGTTACTTAGTCCTGAGTGGCTTGGTCAAAGACGGACACGGCACCAGCAGCCAATGGAGGTATAACAACAGCTGAGGTGTGTATATAGTATATAAGTCTACTGTGTGCTCCGATTTTCACGCGAAAAGTCACTGTCCCTACTCATTAGGAATTACCGACACACCCATTTTATACCTGTTTATTTTTCTTTATTTTAAATGAAATTTTATAATTTATAGATAAAATATAAGTTAAAGTTCAATTTAACCAAAAATAAGGAAGGTCCTTTGTGACTGCCACTAAATACCAAAATTACAAAAAAATTGTTCGTGGCACAAGATTTTTGTGGAGTGTATATTGACAAAAGGATTTTGTGGCCACCAACACACTCATTTCAATAACCACAAAAGTTTTTTTTTTCCCCAGTGAATCAGTTTTCTTGGCCTGTGTGTTCCCATTTCCAACCATCCTACTGGTTCACACATGTCATTGAATCGGCGAAGTTTTCAAGTCTCTACCCATAGGTAAGCACTGGGAAATTTTGCGAATTAATTTTAGGACAAGTTAGACTTAAAACACGTGAACGTTTCTATAACGTCTGCAAATGGATCACAGTTTTTAAGACACGGCCAGGTGAACTCTGAGCCAATAGCAGACCTGCAAGGAAACAAGTAACAAATCTTGTGCCACCTGGTCTGAGGATAAAACTGACTAAACACAGGGGCAGCAGGCAATGAATACAAATTTGAGGCTCGAAAGTACGTAGGACCGTGCAGTCTAGCCTACAGGTCTTTTGAAGGCGAAATTTTCCTGTCCACAGGCAATATCGTCAGACATAGAGTCTCGCAGTGTACAGTACTTTCCTGTGCGTTATCTACTGGATATGAAATATAGTCTATTCGCAGTTTCTTCATACGTTTTGAATTAAAACTTGGAAAAAAACACCCTATGTCTGATGTGTTTGGTTGCTTCCTAAATATGTCCTGAATCACAAGCGTTTTATACTTGTGTTAACGTAAAAGTGCCTTATTTTTTGTTGAACTGAACTTTTATTTACGTTTTATCTATAAATTACAATACTTGATTAATAACTCTATCAATAAGGACATAGATAAAATAGGTGTGTGGGTGATTCCTAGTACGAAATAGTTCTTACGCGAAATTTTATTACAATGAGTACGCATGAATGCGGTGCGTTGGCCTTCTGGTGTGATTTTCTAAGCTTTGTTTGAATGAGGTTGAGGAACATCCTGCAAGTAGAACTCCAGCAGGGCTTACGGAAAGATGTAAGTAACCGTGAATAGACTAAAACATACTTTGCTTGTTTGTGTGGCAGGAGGAGACGAGGAGTTGAGCCGGGGAAAGGAGAGCGAGGTGACGGGCTTCTCGGTGTCTGTGGGGCGCTTCACTCTTGTGAAGCTGCCGGCCCTGGACCGCGCCTCCGCAGACATCCACTGCGAGCTGGAGGGAGACCACGTGGCCGTCGTCAGGAGTCCGGAAGACCTCCAGCAGCTCAGGGAACTGCTGGACATGCACCCCGCCGACAAGGACGCCGAGCTGCGCGACGCCTACCTCGACATCGCCGGTTGGTACCTGGCGTGGAGAACCCACCCAGCTTGTCTATCGTCGTGGCTTTCCTCCGGTGGCCTTGCTGGTCTGCCATGACTAGGGGTAGCGAAACCTCGCTAAAAGGTTTCAAAGGCAAGTTATTTGTAAAAACACTGTAGTGTCGTCCACATGTCTTGGTTGGATGAATTACTTTTTGACACGTGTTAACTGTCTGCACACGAATCACGTAGGAGCCATGCCGATGTTTACGAGTTCTGAGTGGCCCGATCGAATATGAAAACGCCTTCTCAATCAGACAGCAACCAATGGCAAACTGCTGTTAGGGGGTAAAGTACTGAATGCGAGCGTGTACTCAAATTTTTTTCGCGAAAAATCATTAGCTCTAACCATGACGCTTCCATGGGCTTAGTCTTAGTTTAATTGGAGGGGAGGGCCTGTGGCGTGTGATGAAGTGTTGAAAGGTAAGCTGGTGCTTGCTCACTGCTGTACATTCTCGCTGCACGCAGCAAGAGCCAGTAATCACCGTGCAGCTTAGGGAAACTGAATGCATTCCGACCACTCACAAACGAGCAGCAAGGCACCCACCACACGCGTCCTGCAGAGTCAACTGCCAAGCTACGTTTTACTGGCGGAAGCGTAAACTAGCAAGCAACAGGGTACAGTACACAACTAACGCCAGCTTACCTTTCAACAGTTCACTACACGCCACTGGGAGGGCCAGGCCACAAACGCTAGCTTGGTACTCCAAAAACTCACTTGGCCAATTGGTAGAGCCAGTGATTTTTCGCGAGAAAAAAAATACTAGTACTGGGTAGACTTCAATACTATAATCACCCAACAGCAGTTTTTCTATTGCTATTGGTTGCTGTTTGCTAGAAAAGGAGTTTTCATAAATGACCGGGCCACTCAGAATTCGGCAACATCGGCACGGCTCCTACTTGATCCGTGTGCAGATAGTTAACACGTGTCAAAAAGTAATTCAACCAATCAAGTTAGGTAAACGACCCTACAGTATCTTGAAATCTTTTAGCGAAATTTCACCATCCCTGCTGATTGATGCATATTCCTCCTACACCCAATTTTTTTTTAGAGCGCATAGGCCTAGGGCCCGGCACGCACTCAGAACACACTCCCCTTCCTAGCTCCAATGGCTAGCCTACTAAAATAATGTGTAGCGATTCAGGGCACCCAAAAAAAACCGGTTGGTACCACTGCTGCCACGTGCACGCGCATGCAACCGTGTTCGTGCGTAGTTCTTTGTTTTGTACCGCGTTTGACAACACCGCCAGTAAGTACTGCAAAATAGCGACAAGTTTTTTCGGCCAGAATATATTCTGTAACTAAAGAGGGCGATTTACTACGAAAATGTTAAGACATCATGTTAGGTTTCAACGTCCTGTGCATGGGTCTGCAACATTTCTTTCCTTTCTGCCTGCAGTGCATGTGAGGTACTTCCTGATTGTACTAACTTCTGAAGAACCCGGAGGACTATTAAACGAAACACTTTGCTCGAGTTTCTCTCGGAAAACTAACTACCGGCCGCCATCTTGTGAAAACACTGATGATCTTTGCTTGAGCCAGACTTGCCAACTTTAGTAGCACAAAATTCTAGTGATTGAGTAACATAGTACTATTTACAACACAAAAAACACTGTTCACGACACAAACACGACTATTTTATTAGCGTTCTATGTGCCACGCCATATTTTTGCAGGTAGCTAGCAAGCTGGTGCGCATTTACTGATCTGCACTACACTTATGGTCGATAGTCAGAGATGTACGCATCAGCATTTGGTCAATCCTGCTTGAAGAATGTATTCCGAAACTAAATAAACATCATCAGTGTGAGTCCATGTCTGAAGAGTTACACAGAAAAGTCAATTTTCCTCGTGTAATTGGTGCTGTTGACGGTAGACGTATAAGAATAGTAAATCCAGCACACAGTGGCTCTACGTACTTTAATTACTAAAGTTATTTTTCTTTAATGTTACTAGCAGTGGATGCAAATTATCGCTTTGTTTATGTTGACATTGACTCTTTTGGAATTGAACCTGACTCGTCTACTTTGAAGAATTCAACTTTGTGAAAATCCTTACCGGACAGAATGCTTGACGTACCAGATTCCAGGCCTTTACCTGGATCACATGCCCCTAGTGTGCCATATTATTTTTTGAGCTATAATGCATTTTCTATACACACTAACTTGCTTTGACCTTTCGGAAGTTCTAACCTGAGTGTTAAATAAAGGGCAATCAATTACCAACTGAGCAGGGCCAGGCGATATGCTGAGTGCCCGTTTGGTATCCTTAGCAAAAAATGGCGCATTCTTACATCGTCCTTTGAATGTCAGTCCTGAGTTCACAGTGGACATTGTAACGGCATGTGTGGTTTTGCACACTATGTTGGTGGTAGGGCTGCAAGAATCACCTCACCGTCAATATGTACGTAGTGGGAACACAGCGGACAACATAAGGAATTTGGTCGCGGACTACTTCCTAACTGAAGAAGGGCGTGTACCAAGGCAAATGTCTAAAATATAGGTGTTATGTTATCAAACAAATATAGCAAATATTTATCACACTCTGCAAGTGTCACAAAATTTCTTTTATTTGAAGTTACCCTTTGTTTTGTATCAAACTGAAGAGAGAGTACTGTTTACATGTAACAATATGTACAGTTAGGTATTTATTATTACAACGCTTCCAATGGCATTAAAATTTCAGTTACTGAAATATTAGCTACTAATATTGGTATTCCCTTTAACATTCAATTGTGGAATTCGTGTGGTTGAAACACAAGTAAACTGAAATATAATAAAGTAGCTACATTCAAGCATTTATTAAATTAATGTTTGTAATCTTTGCATCACGACAGATTAATTCTTCACTGTATTCCATTAATGTCATTGATATTGTAAGTATGAGTAGATTACATAGCAACTTATAAGTGAGAAGGTAAAGCGATATTTTCTTCCTTACATAACGCTGTATTGGAAACATTGTTTAACAATTATGTAAAAACACTATTTCAATATAATATATGTGCAACATATACCAAAATGCAGTTTTATTTTGCAGGCACTTTTACATATTGAGGACATTCTGTAATAGCCTCATGCATTGGATATCAGGAAGCTTTCCTTTGTGTGATGCATATAGTGTCAGTGTTTTCAAAATAATACCTAAACTGTTTTTAACATAAATTGTCCTGGTTTTATTTATTTCAGAGACAACTGATTGTACATTTTCCGTTTTAAAAATTATGTTTGGTATTAATACAGCAAGTATAAGAGACAACAGCCTACATTTCAAATATAAATGTGCTCTAAAGAATATAATGTAACACATGCAACTGAGCAATGTAGTCGAAATCTTTTCTTTGTAGTTAATTATTTTATTTAGTGGGCTTAACGTCTTGTCGACAGCGAGGTCATTAGAGACGGTTATATTGTTCAATTTAGCACTCATGCCGACAAACAGCCAGTGACACCCATGCCTTACCCGAGACTCGTTCTAAGCACTGACGTATTATTTATTGTACACTGATGTATGCTAACTTTACCACACTATGTATAGGTTAAAAACTTATATTATATGTTAGAAAGTTTACCTGAAAATTTTCTTAATTATATTTATTGAACTTGCCATAGTTTTTTTTTTCTGCATCACTGAATCCTTCAAAGTCTTCATTCAAACACACACACACATACTTCTCCGCGCTTCCTTGGTTAAATTTCTGTCTTTATACGAATCTAATGTTTTATGTCACAACACTGGCCTTTGTTCAACCAATGCAATGAGTATTTCTGAATCTGCTTCTATGTCGCTTATGATCAATGACCGATAAACTTCACTTCACCCAAGTAACATGCATTCAGTGCAGTCGCGACAGCAGCTCCTGCACGACTAAATCGCGAAGAGTGTGAAGAGAACGATTGCTGGCGATATACCACTGAGTCCCCGTCCGTGGCCCGGGTACAGTAGTGGACAGAGAGGGCTGCAGTGCGGGCTCCGTGCGGGTGCTTGCCCTTATAGTATCGCACGAAGAGACCACGCACGACAATGTATAGCTATTTGTACGGGCGAACACGCAGATCCGGGCGATCTCCCGCACGGGCAAAAAGACGTAACATGTGAAAGGGTACCTTAGGCTCGGGTACACAAAAGGGTTTTTCAAGTCTAGCTTGTTGCCAACTGAACCCGCGAAATTTCCGGGTCTCTACTAATTTGTGGTCGAAGATACATTGGTTCAAAAATGTTTCGCTATTTTTGCAGTGTGTGTGTGTACTGGTGGGGTTGAAATGGCAGGCAAATGTCTGAGCGGGCTTGTGGGTGTTACAGACGGGAGCGGCCGGCTCTTGAAGTGGACGGCGGGCGAGATCAGAGGATCGCCTTGTCTCACGATGACGCCGGCCGGCGAACTGGTGCTTCGAGCCTGCGACCTTCAGCTCGCCTTCTTCTGCCAACACCCCGACCAGCCGCAGGAAACCAGGTACTGTAGGTGATGGCACGCACTGGGTTATGGCTAGGATAGGGATGTTGAAAAAATATTGATATATTGAAATTACAACGTTGTATCATCGATATAGCGATACAGATTATCCATATATTTCAACAATATTTATCGAAATCTTTATTTTTTGCCGGTATCGAAAATAAATATTTTTGAAATGCTATTTTTATAATCTCTGTTTTGGATACAAAAATTGAGTTAAAAAATTGCTATGTTTACTTAGGCAAACACGCACCAAAAGTAAGCACATTTTTCTGCAATGCCTCGTNTTTGAAATGCTATTTTTATAATCTCTGTTTTGGATACAAAAATTGAGTTAAAAAATTGCTATGTTTACTTAGGCAACACGCACCAAAAGTAAGCACATTTTTCTGCAATGCCTCCTATCCTCAATATGTAATATTCCTAGCAATTTTACATTTGTCACGTCCTTTAATACATATAATATCGGATTCCGATANTATCCTCAATATGTAATATTCCTAGCAATTTTACATTTGTCACGTCCTTTAATACATATAATATCGGATTCCGATATACCGATAATTTATATTTTTCTTTTGATAAATTGGTTGATAAAACGACACATTTTTAAATAATATAGATTTTTTTTCCAATATTTACATTACTCTACTCGCAGAGGACGAGGTCCAGGAATAGATAAGTACACAGAGACGAACAGGACTGGCTGTTCCCTTGCTGTGGGCGTATCTTCTCTCTGATTAGCTGCGCGAGGCTCTGAGAACGAGCCCTGTGTTTGATTGGCAACCGCGTGCTGCGAAAGGTTCCCCATTGGCTGGGCTGCCAGCTGGCAAATAAGTTTCCAGGCGCTGACTGGAGAACGGCGTTTCGTGTTGCTGTCGAGTAACGCCAATTCAATACACTTAAGCTCAGTTCCGCTTTTACGATTGTGTGACTAACACTTGAGTTTGGCCACAAAATTACGTCGCCTGAATTCAACACGCAGTTATGTGTAGTTTGCCATAAATAACTACGCGCGAATTATTTGAAAACATTGGCGACGAATTAATATCTCGCCAGCAGTTTTTATGACGTCCGCTTATTGCAAAAAAAGCAACGTAGATACCCGGAAATTTTTCCAATTCACTTTAGGACAGGCTAGACTTCAAACACATGTACATATGACTTCCTTTTTCAATTGGATCGCAGTTTGTAAGACACGACCTGGACGAATTTGCGCCAATAACTAACCTGCAAAAAAAAAAAACAAGTACCGAATCCCCTGCAACATAGTATGGGGTAAAACTGGAGCATCAGCCAATGAACAACTAACAGAGGCTCGAGTACACAGAGGATTGTGGAGTCTAGCTTGCCAAATTAATCCGTGAAATTTGTGGGTCTCTTAAATATTATCCTCGGGGAAATGATAAAAGCCGCGCCCCAAGGCAGCTCGTGGCTTGCTTGAGGATGTTTCCGGTTATCGAGGGTCAGCAGCAGAGGGAATAGAGCTAGCGATAACGCGGTGAAACTTTGCGGTTTGGTTCCCTATCTGACGAGGAATGGAAAGAACACGCACCCAAGTTGGCAAATGCCCCGCTAGGGGCGCTCCGACATCTCTGCCAAAGTTGCGCTGTCTGTATTATTCTTGCCACGGCTGAAGGATACCACCCCTAAAAGTTTTGCTGACCCCCGTGCGTAAATAACGACAGGAAGCAGGCCCCAAATATTTATCTTGTGCGCTAAATTTCTGGCAGGAACACATTTCCACTGTTCCTGTTTTCTGAGTTAACCCTTTTACGACAGCACAAATATACTGGCACTGAGGACAAGCTTGAAGCGAGTTCATTTGAAAGATTTGGGCGGCTCTTAACAACGAGGTCTTGAGAGCTGACGAGGGTGAAACGAGGTGAGAATGGAGAAGCGCCGGAATGCAAGGGCGGGGGAAACGGGAAATCCCCCTGAAAACCCGTTGACCAGCGGCATCGTCAGACGCGATTCCCACGTGCGAAAATACAGGGTCGACACCGCCGGGAATCGAACCCGGTTGCCTTAGGGTAAAGTGTTCTGACAACACAACCATGGCCCATAGTTCCAAAGAAAAATCGTTCAATGCAATACCTACCATTATATACATATTTATATGTGCCTGAAAAAGTTAAGAGCAATTTTTGTATTTACATTTAAAAAATCCAATACCAGCCTGGAACCTCACACATTCTACAGGCCGTTCACGGTAAAGTGAGCACTTTTGGAATTAACCTTTGAAGAACGTCACTGCTCTTACTTGAGTACGTATTAACGGGCACTCTGACTGGTATGCGCCCAGTAAAGTTGGTAACGACGGAAGAAAAGTAGTTTCAAGTTTTAACGTCGAATTAAAAGTGTTGGGTTAACATTCGTGAATACTGAAATTATTTTCCTTTCGGTTTTTTGTTAATGCATACAAGTGTAAGAATATGCAAATTTGTAAAATATTTACTTTCACAATAATTTCACAGTTACACTTGGCCCACACAAGACTAAAGTGATCAGGCCCGTGTTAGTGTTAATTTTAAATATGGTGGAAGAATACATATTGTGCACACACGTAGATCTTAAGCAGGTTTTTCGAAAGTGCTTAGTTTACTACGAACAGCCTGTAATGTAAACACTTTCCGGCAGCCACTTAAAACAAGTTGTTGTATATTTTAATCTATTATCGACGCTATGGTGGACGGTCATATCACAGACTAGATCGAAATGCAGAAGATAACTAGAGCGGCGGTTCCTTTCATTTGACCCGTTCGGTCACAGTGTCCACGATCTTGAACACGTTGCAATATGAACTACACTTATGACTGCAACTGTACACGTCAAGTCGTCAGTGCTCGATACTTTGAGTCTCTTCCTCGTGGCTAATATGATTTGTGAAATTTTCTACACCTCTTTGAGATGAATGGTTATTGCCAGTATAATCGATCATGCAGCACGTTTTTCACTGGTTGCGAGAAAAATACTCAACATGTGCACAGCTCATATAAAAAAATTACGCGAGTGCAGCACTTGAACTCTGAAATTCGTGTGTGACCGAACGGGTTAACTCGTTCTGTCATGCATTCATTAGCGAGTTTCAAATGTTCCGATCCCGTAATTTTTTGATATACATTGTATTCATATTCATCATTTTTCTTGCAATCAGTGAACAACGTGCTGCGTTCTCGATGATATCGGCATTAACCATTCGTCTCAAAGAGGTGTACAAAATTCCACAAATCATATTAGCCACGAGAAAGACTCTCAAAGTATCGAGCATTGGCGCCTTGACGTGTACAGTTGCAGTCATAAGTGTAGTTCATATCGCAACGTGTTCAAGATCGTGGACACCTAGACCGGAAGGGTTAAGCGAACTCGGTCACTCATTGGCCGCGCGAAGCCGTGGAAACGAGCCTTGTGTCTGACTGGCTATTGCGTGCTATGGAACGCTTCCTATTGGTCGGGCTGCCGTCCTGCAAGTCGGTCTTCAGGAGCTGATTGGAGAACGATGTCACGCCATATTACTGGCGTGTTGCGGCTGGAGTTCGCAGTACACGCCACTACTTACACCTCTGTCTTCTTAAGTATGTCTATATTGCGGTTTCTTCGCACTTTTTGAATCAAACATTTGAAGAACCACCCCCTGTATTCTTAAGTATGTCTATATTGCGGTTTCTTCGCACTTTTTGAATCAAACATTTGAAGAACCACCCCGTATATGACGTGTTCGGTTATTTCCTAAATATGTTATTTATCATAAGCGTTTTATAACTGTGTTAACGTAAAAGCACCTAAGTGCACTTTCACTTACATTTTATCTGTAAATTATAATATTTCTTTTATAATCAATATTAATAAAAACGAGAGAAAATTGGTGTGTTGGTAACGCCCAAAAATAAAATAAAAATTGTGTACAAGATGTTATTAAAGTAAGTGCGCACGAATGCGGTGCGTTTTACCTTTGGTGTGATACCCTACACTTTATTAAACTTATCTTGCTCTAGGCGGAGGAATAACCTGAAAGAAGAACTTCAGCAGTGCTTAAGAAAAATCGGAAGTAACAGTGAATTGACTATACTCTGTCGTTATATCTGTTATGGGCTATTCACGGTAAAGTGAGCACTTTTGAAAACCTTCTCATTTGAAATAATAGTCGATAAATATATTTTATTTTAGCTTTTGACGTTAACTTCAAAGTGCGGTGAAATATACACACTGTGTTTATTACTTACATGGTAATATTGATTTTAAAAATGTGGTTAAAGGAAAAAAAATTGCTGAAAGGAAAAAGTAACTACACTGTTAGAAATGTCTATAGATTTAAGGGAACTTTTACGGAGATGTAGAGTTAATTTACGGAAAAGCACTCCATAATGACAAATAACGGAAATGAACTCCGTAAATATAAAATATGGAAGCTCTTCGTATTCTTACGGCTTCGATTTTGAGACACGAACAATGCAGTTGATACCTGGAGCGTATAAAATCCCATCTTCACAATACTACTTCGTGTAGAATAGTAATGGTGAGTGGCGAACCACTCATGGGGTGCCAATTCGTTTATTCTTGTTCAAATTCCGTTACAGGACAAAACCACCTGTATACACAGTAAAACACGCACATAACGAAAATAAAGCAATTTTTTCGTGCTCTCGTTTTATAAGCCGCAAATAGTGCAGACGCTGTAACAAGACCTGAAACTAGGGAAGTCAGAAAATCCATACTAACAAAATATTTCGTGTAAATGTGTGGTAGGTGAGAGGTTCGAGTAATTGATTGTTAATTTTTCGATTCGTGTTCTAATCCCACTACAAGACAAAATATTTAAATTTTTTTTTTAATTTCTCTGTTATACACAGTGAAATACATCACGAAAAAAAAACACGATATCGCAAACAATCTCATATGACTAGAAACTAAGAGATGCATGAACAATTCCACATAAATCCCTTATTTACAACACTGATGAATGTAAAAGCGTGGTATGTGCGTGGACAAAGTGTTGGGCTATCAAGATTTTTTTCAGAGTTCAAATTCCAACACCGGAAATTTTTTTATATGCATTTTTATACAACGAAAGTGAAAGTTTCGTTGTGCCTGTTTTTAAGAGCAGATTTAAAATAACTTGCTAGTTTGTGGATAGATTCCGTGAATTTACAGAGATTTATGGGAAATTTAAGGACAGCGTTATTGAAAACAAAGAAGAGACCGTAATTTAACGCAGATGTCTTGATAATTTGTAACCGGTATTTTTCGTAATTTTACGGGAATATATTTTCTAACAGTGTAGGGCTTCAAAAGTGCTCAATTTCCCGTGAGAAGCCTATAGATCCCTTACTTTTTCATTTTCTAACTTGTACAGCACAAGTTAGAAGCTAGTCGCCTTCGTGCAGAACTACAGTAACGTATCTTCCGTTGGTCTGTGCATTCCAAACTACCGACATCATTTGCTCTATACCACACAAAACTCTACACTTCCATGTACAGCTTCCACTTTTGACTGGCCGAGCTTGTAAATAATTTTTAACTTTTGTTTGTTGCAGATAACATCATCAACTGCTGTGCCCAAGCTAGAGTGGATTGATGAAGCTTTGACATAGTTAAATAAGTGTAAATAAATTGCACTAAAACGCATTTGCTAAGATATTATTTTTTTCCTTAAAAAATAATTATGCTTTCATTATAGTGGCGTGTAGCGAACTGCTGCAAAGAATCTTGTTGCTTGCTCAGTGCTATACACACACGCGCTGCAGACGACAGGAATCAATAGCCAAGAAAGGAGCCGGATGAAACTGAACATATTGCCACCACTCACGAGCAAGTTGAGGTGGACAATTATAGACTTTTAACGGTTAATTGATCACTTTTTAAATCAACCTTTGAAAAATTTCACTGCACCTACCTGCATATATTTTAACGGGCACACTGACTATGCGTCCAGCAAAGTTGGTAACGAAGAAGAGAACAGAGTTAATGTTATAACGTTGTATCTTAAGTGCTGTGTTAAACATTTCTAAATACTGAAATAGTTTATTACTCTTTTTTTTTGTAATGCATATAACTGTAAAAATTTGCAAATCCATTAAATATTTACTTTTCAAATAATTTCACTGTTTGTCTCGACCGACGCATGAATAAAGTGTTGAGGACCATGGCTTTGCTAATGTCACACATGGCGGAAGAATACTCAATGTGCATACAATTAGATCTTAAGCAGGGCTTTCGAAAGTGCTCAGTTTACCGTGAACAGTCTATACACAGGTGTTGTGATGTCAGTGTACCTATCACCACACGCCACTGGCCTATTTAGTTGTGACTGGAGAACATCTTGAGTTCAGTGACTTGGAACGTTTTTCAGAGTTTGAGGCCGAGAAGCGCGGGAGCGATAAGAGCGAAACTGTCACACCCATCAAGTGCGCCATCGCCTCTAAACGCAAGGCTCTGAACTGGCGTACAATTTTATAGTCCTGCTGCGTGTGCCAATGGGACCTTCAGTGGTGGAAAGTCTTTAGAAAGGTTCAATTCAGGGTACTTAAGTATTATTTTATGTACCTGACTTACATATTTTGATATACAGTACAAGGGAACTACTAACTTATAATTACGTCACAATTTTAATTCTACCAACATTTTGGCGAACTCAACATTGTGTTATAAATACGAGGTCGTAGTTCAGTCATTATGTCGGCACTGCTGTGTAAGTGAGTGGAGAGGTTTGAGGCGGCTCTTAACAACGAGGTCATGAGATCCGATGAGATTGAAGTGAGGCGAGTATGGAGCAGTGCCGGAATGAAGGGACGGGAGTAACGAGAGATCCCTGAGAAAACCCGCTGACTAGCGGCATCGTCCAGTACGATTCCCACTTGCGAAAATCCGACTGCTGTGTAAGGTCAATAGCTGGTTGGGTATAGGGCTACTTTAGCAAATTTTTTTTTAGATATAAACAAGTTGGCAAAACGAAGAATTTAATATGGCGGGGGAAGGTTCCTTTTAAAGTGAACGTGCCCTC
>NQII01004213.1:42213-64898 GCA_002778355.1 Clitarchus hookeri
TTTTAAAGTGAACGTGCCCTCGAGGAACGCGCGAGGCCGGAAGACGGGACTCGAACCGGCTACCCCAGTTGCGGCGAGCCCTCTCCAGGACGATTACCACCCGACCACCCACCCAGCGCTCCGGAGACCGGAGCCCAGGCCGCGGAATTACCGGACTCGTTATAGAGGGAGGGAGGAGGGAGGGGCTTTATTCGGAGTGCGGGCAATTTCATCGCTCGCGCCTTAGCTCGCCCGATGGACGTATAATCCACGCGTTACTCAATTACCATTTACATTTTTACCCGGCGATTCCCTGGCCGAGCTGCACATCTCCCGGGCTGACACTGTGCTACAGCTGGACCACAGGCACTGGGAGCGACTGCCACGGTCTAGCATCTGGCACAGACTATCAACCTGTTACGTTGTATCTGATAAAGGCTGTTCACGGTAAAGTGAGTACTTTTGAGGCCCTAGTCACTTTTTTCTTATCGGCCATTTTTTTATCCTTCCACCACTTTTTAAAATAAATATTGCCATGTAAGTAATAAACACAGAGTATATATTTCACTGCCCTCGAAAGTTGACGCCTAAGACAAAAATTAAATACATTTATTGACAATTATTCCATGTGAAAGGGTATACTGCAGCACACACTAGCATGCAACGAACAAATGTAATATGTATATTTATGGGTACTGAAGTCTAACGTTTCTCGTTTTATACACATAAGAGCACGAGTTCCTGTATTATTAACACATTTACTTTCCAGAAAAATTCCTTGATTTCCGCATCAACAAAGTGAGACGGGCCCATGGCAACGTCAATCGTATATAAAGAGGAACGATACAAAATGAGAAGGAAAGCAGATCCTAAACAGGCCCTTCAAAAGTGTTCAATTAACAGTGAACAGTCTATACCCACATGTATCACGTAATGTAAAATAGTGCACTGCCGAGCTATCAGATACATTTAGTATCAGTTTAACATTCGGACTGTGTGTCGCGTCTGTTGTTCTATGTAACACTGGTGCATGTTTTAACTGGATTTGAAATGTGCGGTTGAGTCAAAATCCAATTTCTTGGTTTATATCTATCGACTGCACAGTTGAGTGTTCTCGCTATGTAAAAATAATAATAATTTATGACTTACTTTTTGTTTAAACAATTTACATATTGCACGATAATTATCCTCTGAAAATTTTTCGCGTAATTTAAGTCTGTTTCCTGCTTTCTCTTATGCATCTTTATTTCGCTGTAACAGATACCACACAGTATATCAAACCAAAATACGTGCTTGATAATGCCCGTACTTGATAAAATGTATCTCACAATATACACGGACTAGGCCACACGAGACTGGCGGAAAAGCGACGTAATCAGGATTTCTTGTATCTGTTACGGAAAGTATCAGTTTTGAACAGGTATAGGAAATATCTGTAACGACCCATCACTAGAGACCTGAAAAATTCGCGAGTTCAATGACCTGTAGGCTATACTCCATTGACGCATTTAAAACCATTCAAATATTACTGTTCATTGGTTGCTTGTTGTATTAGCAGAAGACGGTGATTCGGTCTGCATTTTATTGTGTGTTGATTATTGGCTCAAAGTCGTACAGGAGGAGTAAACTAACGGGTGGACCAATAGTATAAGCAATACAAACGTACGATGTTTTGAATTTTAGATTGTCCCGAAATGAAACCGCGAATTTTTCAGGTCTCTACCCATCACTAATCCCGAGTCCCAGCTGCCATATACGTGTTCCGATGAGAGAGCCGAAGTAAAGCAGGTAACACTTCTTACAGACAATTCATACACGTGTCCGGACCATACACTATGAAGACGAGGTAGGCCGACTTTTCCTCTTCTGCGCATGTACCCAACTCTGACCTAAACCGCGCCAATACAACTGTCAAAGTCACGTGATCAACGGTGACGATCGTGTTTGTTTATATCTTATTTGAAAAAAAAGCAAGCACTTTCGTATTAATAAAATACTATTACTAGTTTGAATTTAAGATTGGTATAGTAGAGTGAAAATGAGAAAATAATCTCCGTGCAGCTTTACGGGAGGAAGATAGGAGAGGCAGTGTAGGGGAGGTCTCTCCCAAGTGCCTGCCGCTGGAGGAATGGGAACCACGTGACAATGCTGGCGCTGTGCACTACAAACTGATAACATCGTTCGCTACTACTGCGATGTTAAATACCACACTGCGCGACCTATGTTTTCTCGACAGGTAATATGCACACGCGGAGCAGCTTTCGGCTGACCTTACTCGGCCGTTGTCGCTACTGAACTGAACTACCCCGCCCCTTCACACAGCGGCAATGGACTCTCCTGATTCGCCCGACGCATTTCCGACTTCTGCGTATTATTTTCTCATTTGGATTTCACTCTGGGAAGAAGTATAGTAACGTTTTGGCACGGCCACAGAACACCAAAAAATACGTCACCCAAGCACCAGCCGATTATGCCATCATTTACGGGGGGTTGCCTCCCAATGGGCAGGGGCATCGAGATACGCCCGATTACCACGGGTAGTCTCAGACTAACACGACACTTGGCCACACCCGAACCCGCAAAATGTAACACTCCCGTGCGCCTTCAATTATTCTGCCAACAAACACACTCAAGACCCTTACACTCATAACACCTTGGTGCGGCCGGGGTACACCATTCAGGCCCACTTTAATTTACAGTTTCAGGTGTTGCGAAAAAAAAACATATGATGCATGCTGTACTTAAGTCGGCACAACACTTGTTCCTTGTCACAGCCGACTAGCTGTAGGCTATATGTTCGGCGACAGTTATATGGACCAATTATGACCGATACCAATTAAGACTGCTTGCGAATAATTTAATCACAGGTAAAATTACTGGTCATTGAGCTTCGCAGTGTGTAGTATCGACCAAAAATTGCCTACTCGTGCGTGATGTACCCAGCTGTGTACACTGGGTCTGAATGGGTTGAAGATACACAAGTGAAAGAGCAGACATCGCGGCAAACTCCAGCCGCCTACACGCCAGCAGAAATGGCATCACTGGGCGGCAACATGTCGGAACGCCGTTCGCAGTAACGAACACGCCAGCCGACATCCCCGCCAATAGGGAAACTTCCGCAGCACGCGGTAGCCAATCACACACGAGGCCCGCTCCCAGGGTATCGCGCAATCAATCGGGGAGGTCATACCTAGGGGTTTTGGTCTCGCTCGAGAAATGTAAATTTGAGAATATTGTAAATTTTATATTGGGGGAATTGGTGCCAGTTAAATAATTTTATATAATTCTGTAACTACATATTTTTCTAAGAGCACATTTTTATTGTAATTCCTACAAATTTTACAACGTTTTTAAAGTTTTCAAAGAATTATAATCTTTAAATATTTTTATGGAATTTTTGCATACATTTTGTATTTTGAAAATTTTGAAAATTGTTTGTATTTTTCTTAGGGCGGAGGAAAACAAAAGAGAGGAGAAGTGCCCGGTAATTAAAAGTAAAGAAAGGAAATTACTTTTTTTATTTTCTACAGTTACCCTCTTCAACTGAATATCATAAAACTGCTACTGATCCACTTTTTGCTATCATTCTTATTCGCCTCCGATGTATGTTCATCAGGGATGACATGGTTGTGGAGTTGAGGGCGAGTTTTAAACATGTGATAGAGTGGTCTGGTGGTCACTAATAACCCTCTGTTGCAAAATTTTAGGTGACTGTTAACATCGAGGTCTTGAGACCCGATGAGTGTGAAGCGAGGTACGGATTAGTGGCGGAATGCAAGGGCGGGGGAAACGGGAGATCCCCGAGAAAACCCGCCAACTAGCGGTATCGTCCGGCACGATTTCCATATGCGAAAATACTGCGGCCACCCTGCCTGGAATTGAACTTGGCCTGCCTACGTGAGAGGCGAGTAGTCTAATCACTGCACCAACGCGGCCGCGAAAATAAAAATGGCAAGAGTGACTGCCTGTAACCAGGCAAAATAAAAACACGAGGTCAAATGATATTAATAGGGGAGAGAAAGAGAGGGAGAGAGAGGGAGAGAGAAAAAAATGGAAAAAGAGAAAGAAAGATAAAGANTAGATAAAGAAAGATAAAGAGAAAGAGAGAGAGAGAGAGAGAAAGAGAGAAAGAGAAAGAAAGAGAAAACAAAGTAAAGCTAAGGGTATTTATCGCCTTTACTACCGCGTTACCCAGACAGGTCACGGGTGCAGGGGCAAACGTGAGTGGTCTTCGGCTGGCCATGTAAAAAAGGCTGTTTTGTGGCCTTGTATTATCATTTCAGGCGCCCACTGGCAGGAGACTTGGCACCCTTGTTGCCGGGGTCACGGTGTTTAAGTGGTCAGACTACTTGCCCCCCACCACGGCGAACCGCGTTCTATTCCCAGCGGAGTTGCTCCCGGATTTTCCCATGTGGGAATCGTGTCGGACGATGCCGCTGTTCGGTGTTTTTTTCTCAGAGATCTCCCGTTTCCTCCGCCCTTGCATTCTAGCATTGCACCATACTCGCCTCACTTCACTTTCATCGGCTCTCAAGACCTCGATGTTAAGAGCCGCCCAATTCTATTCACTTCTCTCTACTCCCTTGTTGTCCGCGGCGTCAGGCCGGAGTTGACACTCTTACAGACACACGGGAGTTTCGCCTCTCTGTACACTCGGGTGTTCTGCGGCGGCAGTGTGTTCCCGGATAGTGGGCGAGGTTGTTACAGTAAGGCGGGGGACGGAGTTCTCCTCTAGGGACTGTGGCCTCGCGGGAACAGGACACGGAAGAGCCGGGGAGGGATTTGTGGTCCTTGGGCTGCTGCGGAATGGGGCTGAGAGAGAGCCTTTCACTTGGTCGCTACCTTACTTCTTCACCTCCCCACTACACCGCAGCCGAGGTTGCCGGACGGTAAACTCGCAAGTTGGGCGCCACTCGCGGCAATCAACTAACAGAGCGAGAGGAGCAGGCGCGAGCGAACACGCCGCAATCACTCCCCCGCCTTCTTCTCAGGCCCTCGTAACTCGAACAGGGAAAACGAAACCTTACCGAAGATACCCAAAGTCGAGGTTCTACGGTCTCACAACTTCGACATTAAAAAAACATATTACACTTTTAAACAAAGTATATACTATATTCACATTGCATAAATATACAATAAACAAGCACGTAGTTTCACTCTCTAGATATTGTATAAACTAATGATTGATTTGCATTTTTTAATTTTGATGGTGGTAGCACAGACTGCTTTGTGTAAGCGGCATTCACGTCTTTTTATTCGTGTCACGTGTATTTTTTTTTATGAATATACGCATACAACAGGTTGTAATGCAGTGTTTCACCTTTACCGTTAGAGTTCATATTCGCTCAAATGTATTTGTGATATGAAATAATGTATATAATATTTGGCAAGGTATCTACAATACAACCAACATAACAAAGTAAGAACGTGTCTTTTACTCTGCAATCAAAAATTGGCAGTAAAGAAGAACCTACTTCGGCTTGCTTCGGCAGAAAAATGAATAGAATAAGGATCTCTCGTTACTCGCTGATTTATTTGTGATTCCCACTGAACGTCAATGATTCCACTGCCATAAGTCACTTGTTTCACAGTTTATTTGCTTGATTCGCCAGTCGGTAGTAGTTTACGAACTGACTATCAGTGAATGTTATTTCACTGATAGATATCACTGATTCGAGCTTTAGAGTTGCAACTGTACGCGCAGGGCACTGGAATCTAAGCATGCGCGCAAATCTTTTCGCGAACAGCAGGTGGCCCTAAGTGCAATAAACTGTGTACCATTTACACAAGTAAACGAAATATACACGTGTTTGAAGTATAGCTTGGCCTCAAATCAATTCGTGAATTTTTTACGTTCTCTACTTATGGAATGTTTATAGAGACCCAGAAATTTCCCTATTTCTTTTAACGACAAGCTAGATTTCAAACGCATGTATATTCGATCTTTTTTAATTGCACTGCAGTTTGTGTGACATGTCCTGGATGAATTCAAGCCAATAACTAACCTGCTAGTAAGCAAGGACCGAATCCTGTGCTACCTGGTCTGGGGTAAAACTGAAGCATCAGCCAATCAACAACTAACTGAGGCTCGAGTATGCAAAGGATTGTGGAGTCTAGCTTGTTGCCAGATTAACTTTCTGAATTTCTAGTTATTATTAGTGGAGATGCACGCTCTTGAGACTGGAGATTTCAGATCACAATATTTCCAAATAATTATTTCCCGCACATTTCTCATTTTTGTAGCCGTCTTCTTCGATAACCGTTCAGCTCAGAGTCAACGCCAAGGCAATCTTAATATCTAATTTACGTGATAATTCAAATAAATCATCAGCAAATCGAAATTAGCCCACAGTTTCATAATTCTATGTTTACATGTCACTTTCTGTTTTCTGGTATCAAATAGTCCTGAAAATAAATAATTTATCTTATTTACTTTCGAGTACGGGCCGCCTTTGTAATACACTATGAGTAGTAAGTCGTGTTGTATTTTCAATGCCATGATCCCACGTCGTTTGTACCTGGGCTGGGATACAGACGAATCCTGCATATTTGAGTGAGTGTCATTGCCGCAGTTTGCTGTTTCTAATTAACTCAAGTTCTGCGATGGCGTGCCAAATGAACTTTTGTGCACTGAGAAAATTAATACAAAACCACAAGTGTTTGAAACCTTATCTGTCACAAAATAACGTTTATTACATAATCGTCTTTCTACGCAATCGCGTATTTCAACTCGTACAAGCGACTTATACTACTTTTGTAATAGTTTCAGGCAATATCTTTAATCACAGGATATGCCCAGAGGAAATAAGTGAGACTTCAAACACTGTGCCTAAGCGCGGCATATTCACACTTTTTAAATCAAACTTTTGAAAAATCACCGTATGACGTGTTTGGTTTTCTCCTAATTGTGTCATGTATCACAAGCTTTTCATACTTCTGTCAACATAAAAGTATCCTATATTTTGTTAAATTGAACTTTTAATTATGTTTTATCTATGAATTATAATATGTAATCTGTAATTAATATTATTAAAAAGAGTGAGAAAATAGGTACGTTGGTAATCGCTAGTAATAAATAGCCCTCGTGCAAAATATAATTATATCGATTGCGCATAAATACGGAGCGTTGTCCCTTTTGGTGTATTTTTTTTTTTACTTTTGACTGGGCTTCAGAAAAATTGGAAGTAACCATGAATGGGCTATAACTATTCAGTTAATTANCAAAATAGGTACGTTGGTAATCGCTAGTAATAAATAGCCCTCGTGCAAAATATAATTATATCGATTGCGCATAAATACGGAGCGTTGTCCCTTTTGGTGTATTTTTTTTTTTTACTTTTGACTGGGCTTCAGAAAAATTGGAAGTAACCATGAATGGGCTATAACTATTCAGTTAATTAGCATCAAATTTCGTATACACATGTTGCAACTTTGATGAAGCAACGGTTTATGGAACTTCCCAATTATACAAATGGATCGCTACAGAATTACAGTACGTTTTCACCACAGTTAGAAAAAGAGGAGAATCCCCCTCCGCTATCCCCCCCCTTGGAAAAAATCTTTGGTACAAATTTTTTCCCAAAAATTTACTTTTAGCGTCTTGCTTTCTTTACGACGCTCAGTTTAAGAATCTATAGTGACCCAGCAAAAAAGTGAAACATTTTTACGCAACCGCGACGGCGAATAACGAAATAAAAGGGTGTGACGTGGGCGCGGAACGCTGAAAGCTAACTTTTAACTGAGTAAAGCATTAATGTCCAACACAGGTGGCAAAATGAACTCCCTTGAGAGTTCAGTGAACGAAACTTTACGTCGCATTCCTTTGCATATATACCTAGATGCATATATACCTAGATAGACACAGAGACATACATACACGCATACATATTATGAGGTGTTTTACAAGAAAACATTTTCAGAAATAAAATACCAGTAAATAACATACACAGTCGAATCACTTTATATGACCAGCTGCTAGAAGTGCCATCTGCAGCGCATAGCCCATGACGTGTGGTCCGTGACGTGGGCTGGTGAAGCGGGTATATAATGCGACCGACAGGCTGGCTGTACAGTGTGCTTCCTGCTGTCGTGGGTAAGGGAAGCGATTTAACAGAATTGCAAAAAGCTTTCGGGCCAACGAGGGTATCATTTTGGAAACAGAGTAGTTTGTGATCTGTTCACGTGCCTCTGTGGTAAAGGTGTGTCGTGAGTGGACGAATGGCACCATTGGGAATAATCGTCGTGGAAACTGCGAGCTCCACGCGCCATTGATGTCCGAGGTGTACGTTGACTACGACGGTGCGTGAAGGCCAACCGACAGGCAACAGTGGAACAACTCACCGTCCAACTGAACCAGGGGACATCCAGACACGTGTCTACCCCAACAGTTAAACGAAATTTTCTGCGAATGAGGCTCCGGAGTAGACGGAGGGTGACAGCACCCATACTAACACAGGTGCATCGACGGAAACGACTGGAATTCGCTCGACATTATGGCGACTGGACCGCTGCTGATTGGCAGCTGCATAGAACGGATGTACGTGTCCGGCGAGAAACGTCGGAGAGCCGACACCCTGCATTCATTGCTGGACGAACACAAGGCGGTGGGAACAGTGTTAGTCTGAGGAATGTTCTCGTGATATTCTATAGGTCCCATCATCCGTATGGAAGGCACTCTTGATCGATTTGGTTATGAATCCATCCTCTGCGATCACGTCCACCCGTACATGATGATTGTCTTTCTTCGGGAGAATGGGATGTTCCAGCACGATAATGTACCTTGACACACGACTATAAGTGTCCGCACGTGGCTGGAAAAGCACGATCAAGACTTCAAAGTTCTTCCCTGGCCCCCAAACAGCCCCTATCTCAATCCAATTGAACATCTGTGGTACCACCTCCATCGTCATGTTCACCGTCTGTCTCCTCCGCCACGCATCCTTCAAGAGTTATGGGACGCACTGCAGACAGCATGACTCCAGATACCCGTGGAGACGTATCAGCACCTGACTGAGTCACTGTCAGCTCGTCTAGTTGCTGTCCGTGCTGCGAAGGGCGGCTAATCTGGATACTAGCAGGTGGTCATAATAATGTGATTCGGCTGTGTATAGGTCGAATGTTTCCCTTTAACTGATTATTCTATCGTCTGTGTAATAAACATAACATACTAAAACTATGCTATGAAATTTTTCAAAATTTTCAACTTACGAACGAAGGTAGGTGGAAGTATATGAACAACAACATTCTCAGCGAGAATACTAAATATTTGTAGGCGAACTAATATACTTTTGTAATTTNTCAGCACCTGACTGAGTCACTGTCAGCTCGTCTAGTTGCTGTCCGTGCTGCGAAGGGCGGCTAATCTGGATACTAGCAGGTGGTCATAATAATGTGATTCGGCTGTGTATAGGTCGAATGTTTCCCTTTAACTGATTATTCTATCGTCTGTGTAATAAACATAACATACTAAAACTATGCTATGAAATTTTTCAAAATTTTCAACTTACGAACGAAGGTAGCTGGAAGTATATGAACAACAACATTCTCAGCGAGAATACTAAATATTTGTAGGCGAACTAATATACTTTTGTAATTTTTCCATTCTTACGCTCCATAATCACGTAATGTTGCTGACATCAATACGACTCGCTTTTTTTGTTGCTTCCAAACCCTTACACACAAGAAAGAAGTTTCGCTCAACAGAAACAACAAAAACATTTGTTCTCGGGCGCGTTGTTGCTTCGGAGGTGCTGTCACAACTTAGAAGTAGCCAACTTAGAAACATATAACTTAGAATTTTCCAAGCTATGCCAGTTCAAAGTTACGTGGTTCTAGCTTGTGTACTTTCTAACTTGTGTGTTTATAACTTATGATTTTTATAAATTGTGCGTTTCTACTGGATAACTGTTCTAAGTTGTGTATTTCTAAGTTACGATAGTTCTAAGTTACGACTTTTTAAGTCTAGGCGTTTCTAAGTTATGTGATTTTGTGTTGTTTTTCAAGTTGTTTACTTCCACTTTACGGCTGTTCCAAGGTGTTATTTCTGAGTTATGATATTTCTAAGTTTTAACTTTCCAAGTTACAACTGTTCTAAATTGTGATTTTCCGAGTTTCGATGGTTCTAAGTTATGGTAGTTCTGAGTTCTGATATTTCTGACCTACGTAGAATTTCTTTTAATGATTCTAAGTTACGAGTGTTCTTAGTTGTTAATGTCTAAGTTCTAAGAGGTTCCCTTTGCTTCGCCGTACCCCCTTGTCATTTATCTTCAAGGATCTTCACCGCCCCAGAGAGGCTGGTTACTGATTATCGAGCCCGCCGACCTCCAAGAGCAAACAAAAACTTCCGTCCGAAAAATTTACGAACTTCATTAGTCTTTGCACGGCGCCGGGAGTGTCTTCTCCCTCAGGCAAGAGTTGCAACTTAAAGAAAAATAATATTTGCATTGCTAAATAAAGTTCCACCGTGCTCTCGCACTATAGGTTCGCAATCGGGAGGTAATCAGGGGAAAAATTCAAGGCAAACAAACTGGGAGTAACGAACTTCACCTTCCTTAGGAATTCGTTTCAGAGCTAAAATCTGAGATAACAGAGTCATTAGCGAAAGCAATCAGGTCTGAAATAGTGAAATTCTTTGTGACGTAAATTTGAAGATTTAAGAGCTTGGAATTTCAGTTTCAAACTCCTAGGAATTTTCAATTTAATAATTTTTTCATAGGGGGTGATGCGCATGCTGTAATGACATGTTTACATAAAGAACTCATGAATGTCAAAAAAGTTAAAAAAGGAACTAGAAAAATCAACAAGCTAAAGCACAAAATTATGAAAGTTCTTGTGCATTTTGGACATCACGTAGATGTTGAAACCATTCATTTTATAAAAGCTGTAGTTATCTTCGTATTTGATTCTGGCATAGAGGAAGTAATGTCATCCACATACAATAACGTTTGAAGTTCATCAGTATTGTGGCGAGCGAATTTCTCATTAAGTAAATCTAGTTTTCCAATGAGAGAAAAATAGTACATTGCTAGTAGCAGAAAATTTACGATTGTTGCGGTATTTTAATAAGTTTATTTTTCAACAGAGTAAACCACCTGACTACTGAGATGTCCATCGTGATGTAATAATACAGCCATTTGTATCTTCACGGAACGTACATTGTAGAACACAAGTATAAGTTGTGTGTGCAAGTAAACATTTAGTTCCAGCTCAAGATCCTTAATAAGATGTTCTGGTCGTTTCTCAGAGACTGAAAAAAAAAAATTATATCATAGATATTTGTGATATGGTCATTAACGAGCAAACTGCATTTTGGGGTGTTAAAAATATGTTTAAATGGTTCTCTCTTTATTTGAGTGATTTCGTTAAACATATTTAATATATAACCTATCTTTAAAGCTCGCATGTATACAGGCTGTAGTTTTACACACGATGCAAAATTATGAATACATTAGTATCACCCTTACTTCAAATAATTTGCATGCAAGGGCGTTTGGCAGATGACGCCAGGGACTGCTTGCGATATCTCATTCGAAAAATTAATAATATCGCGAAGGTAAACTGTTTTCTCTTCATTAAGCTTACGCGCTTTGTGTTGTGTGTTGCAGCTGCTGAAACTATGTTGCACTAGTTATACATTACTGTGTAATTACAGTACAATATTATTATAATAAAATATTATAATGCCCCTGCTTCTATGCTTTCTGGTTAAGAGGAAGGAGGTGGGTTGCCTACAATAACACATAAGAATTATCTGGGTTTCAAACCTAGAACTTCCAGGTTCGAAGACGACACATTAGGTTCGTAAACAAACTATTTCCTCAAAAATGGTGGATTATTTNGGTTCGTAAACAAACTATTTCCTCAAAAATGGTGGATTATTTGGAACTATGTAATCGTGTTAACCGTGAAAATAATAAGCGATTGACCTCGAAATATCGCGATTGCGACACTTCACCCAGCAAATTAATGAGTAACTGTGAACGGGTCAACATTTTACTTCCACGATACGTGTACAAACGTATAAGATGTCTGCGGCAACACAAAACTCAAGTTAACGTGTTTTCAGTTACAACAAGGGAAGCGATCCGGCGAAATGTGTCTTTTGTTATAATCTATTCACAGTTTTTTTTTCACATTTTTAAAATCTCACCTTTGAGAAATCACCCCATGTATGACGTGTATGGTTGCTTCCTGAATATGCCGCGTACCACAAGCATTTTATGCTTATTTTAACATAAAAGTAAGTTATTTTTGGTTAAATTGAACTTTTTTCATTCATATTTTATCTATAATTTTTAATATTTAATTTATAATTAATATGAATAAAAAAAGTCAAAAAACAGCTGCGTTGGTAATGCGTAGCACGAAATAGTTCTTATGAGTGCGCACGAATGCGGGGTGTTGTCCTTTTGCTGTAACTTTCTAGGACTCTGCTAAGCCTTGTTTGCATGAGGCNGAGTGCGCACGAATGCGGGGTGTTGTCCTTTTGCTGTAACTTTCTAGGACTCTGCTAAGCCTTGTTTGCATGAGGCGGAGGAATATCCTGGAAGTAGAACTTTGGCAGGGCTTCAGAAAAGTTGGGAGCAACCGTGAACGGACTATATAATAACTTCGGTTCAAGAGCACTTGTCCTGCTGGGCCCCAGACGACAAGTCGCCGAGACACATCAGCTAGATGTTGGGTGAGCGCGCGCGCGCGTGTGTGTGTGTGTTTTTTTAACCGCCGTCATATCGGGGGCGCACCGTGGAGACGATAACGAGGGGGTTGTGGAGTTGAAGTTAGAAGCCGGGGGAGGGGTAACTACCCCTCACACTTGTGGTGCTGGGGAGGGGGGAACTAGGGCGTGGCGGATGCTAATGAGGGCACTAAACATACCCCCTTCCTCCATACCATCTCTCTATCCCACGGGATGCTGGAGGGAAATGGTCCATGCTGCTAGAAGGGGCACTGCCTCGTTTGTGAAGTGTTGCCTGCGCCTTCTAAGAAGGTTCTCTTATTCTCTTACCTCGCCTCCTCCGCGGAGGAAACGCAGGTTAGGGAGCATANCCTGCGCCTTCTAAGAAGGTTCTCTTATTCTCTTACCTCGCCTCCTCCGCGGAGGAAACGCAGGTTAGGGAGCATATGCCATCGCCGCAGTAACCCCTTACTTAAAGTATGTTCACGGTCTACTCAGCTCTTTTGAAATCCCTGCTCAACATCTACGTGTATGCACGGACGTCGTGTATTCTTCCGCCCCATGTAAAATTAACGTTGACACGGGCCTCAGCACTTTATTCATGCGCCGGTCAAGNACGTCGTGTATTCTTCCGCCCCATGTAAAATTAACGTTGACACGGGCCTCAGCACTTTATTCATGCGCCGGTCAAGTGAAACTCTGAACTTATTAGGAACGGGAATATTTTACAAATATGCTCATTCTTACACTTATATGTATTACAAAACGGAAAGCAAAATAACAATAATAATAATTTCAGTATCTGAAAATGTTCACCTAACACTTTTAATTCAATGTTAAGACATCCGACTGTTTTCCATCCGTAGTTACCAACTTTACTAGGCGCTTCCCAGTCAGTGTGCCCATTAAAACGTATGCAGGTAGGTGCGGTAACCTTTTTTCAAAGGTTGGTATCGGAAGTAATCAAATAACCGTGAACAGCCTATAGATCTCGATACTCAACGGTTCTATCTCCAACGCAACTGTCATAAACCACCTGGCTTATGTGGTCAGCACGCTGTCAACGAGAATGCCTGCTTTCAAATTCCTGCAAACTCCTGACTGACCCTCATCCGCTCATACCTTCCAGACTCGCATAAATTTCCGATTTCACTTACTTATTTTTATTTTAAGTTTCAAGTGTCCCTGAACAGCGACAAGCCCTTAGTAACGTACCCCTAGTTATAAAGTCTATTCACGGTTTCTTCGCACTTTTTGAATCAAACCTTTGAAAAAAATTACTTGATTGTTTCCTAAATATGTCGTGTATCACAAGCGTTCTATACTTGTGTTAACATAAAACTACCTNAAAAAATTACTTGATTGTTTCCTAAATATGTCGTGTATCACAAGCGTTCTATACTTGTGTTAACATAAAACTACCATTTTTGGTGATATTGGACTTTTACTTATAGTTATATTTAGAGATGGTTGTTTATCGGGGGAAAAGTTGAATGTTTGCTAGGGTTCAACGTACTGTACAAATGTCTGACAGTTTTCTTTCCTTATTGGCTGTCATGCATGTATAAAGCTACTACCCCATTTCATTGGGTCGATGAGGATTCTGATACTATAAGACAGAACGTTCGTGATTGGTCTGTAAACAACTTAGCCAAATTAAAACATTTTTCATGCAATCATGAAACAATGGGTAAACTAGTTAGTGTTATGGAAAATATGTTGGCTCAAAAACTTTTCGCGAGTTTCCAACATCTCTACTTATATTCTCTATAAATTCTAACATTTTATTTATAATTAATATAAATAACAACACAGAGAAAATAGGTGTGTTGGTAATGCATAGCAATAAATAGTTATTATGCAAAAATTACACAGAATGTCCACGAATGTTGTACGATGTCTCTTTGGTGTGATTTGCTAGACACAATTAAGCATTTTGTTTCATGAAGCGGAGGAATATCCTGGAAGTAGAACTTTACCAGGGTTTCATACAAGTTGGCAGAATACGTGAATTGACTATAACAGCCGCTAATACCACGAACTCCAGCCCCACACGCCAAAAAAATGGCGTCACTGGCCAAGTAAATGTTGGGACGTCGTTCGCCAATTAGCGCCTGGTAATCTATTTGCCAGCCGGCAGCCCAACCAATAAGGAACAATTCGCAGCATGAGTTGAGGAATTATGGGAATTTTGGCACTTCGGGACCTGGAACAGGAGCGTCGGAGCTGTTCATGCTCTGTCATTCCGGTCCCGCAGCAACCATATTGTCCGCCATCTTGGATACACATGTCCTTGAAAATAACCCCGGAGATGACATTTAACCCCAAAAATCCATAAGATTCAAAAATATTAAAAAAAAGATCCCAAGAAAATCTAAAAAAAAACAAACTAATGATATTAAAAGTATATAAAAAATTATTAGACGTCCTCCATACCTCCTCCACCCATACTCATTCCACCATCTTGGTAGGTGCAGTCCACTATTTTCATAGGCATCACAGCCACCGCCCGCCATATTGATTTTTTGTTTGTCGTTTGTTTTTACATTACTGCTGTTTGTATCTCACATTCGTTCGATAGCAGACGACTGACTCCCTCCACTCCCCATTTCAATATATTTAATTGGTTGACTGCTCCACCCCTTTCCAATATATTTAATTGCTCTGTCAATGTTTCTCATTATCTAATTACTCGGGTGTTTTTGGAAACCTTCATTTGACCAATTAGTCGGTGCTCTTCACTCCAACCCCTTCCAATATATGTAATTGCTCCTCCTATATTTCTTATTGCCTCATTGCCCGACCCCCTTCCAATAAAAATATATATATATATAATTTCTCCGCCAGTGTTTCCAATTGGCTGATTTATCGCGAGTTTTCGGAAACCTTCGTTCTACCAATTAGAGGCGTTCGCTCGAACTCTACCCCTATTTCTCATTGGTCGAACGAAGGTGAATAATTGAAGGAGGGGGTGATAAGGGTGGGGCAATTATCCAATGAGAAACAGGGGCAGAGTTCCAGCAATGGCCTTTAATTAGTCGAAATAAGGTTTCCAAAAACGCAAAAGAAATCAGCCAATCAGAAACATTTTGGAGCAATTAAACATATTAGAAGGGGGTAGGGCAATTAGCCAATGAGAAACATAGTAATGTTACCTGAGCGGTAGGGGATAGTAATGCGGACGTCGTCCGACGACTATGTTAAGAAAAGTCAGAATATTACAAAATATTCCTATTTCTAATATAATGCTCACTGGGTGAGCACGAAGTCACAGTTCTCAGGATCGTGGGACAAACGACCTCGTGGCGGTATCCCCTGACACATACTGTACAAATTTACAGTAATATATAGCCGGGGTATTCAGGCTCCCCAGCACACCTTAGTATTACCTTTTACCGTATAAATTAAGGATGCCTCCTTGAGGCGTTGACTTCCTGGATAGGGCCAGGGCCCGAAATACAACACTAAAATGAGAACTCTCAAGTTTCGGCTAACTCAAGTAAATTGTATTGCCGAATAGTGTGCACAGTTCCCTTAATGTATACAATGCAAATTAAAGCAAATCTGACTCACAGGGCTACCAGCGGCCATTACTGTACAAAAAGGCCAATAATGACGCGAAAAAATGTACAATAGTAATTAAATTTCCGGGGACAGTAAATTGAGCTGATGGAGGGGTACTGCAAACGTAAGGAAGACTGTTGGTAAACTAAATAATAAAAGTTCCAGTAAATTGCATTAACATATTGCAGTTGAGTGTTCAGAACAAAGTATGAAAGTCCCCCGCGACGCGACGGACGTGCAGCACCTAAGTAAGACCCGTGGAATCAGGCTGCCACAGATGGCGCAGGCGAGCGGCGTCCTTGCCGAGAGTTTGCTCAACTCCGTGAGGTATGTTAGTTTACTGACCTCATTACATAAAAACTTAAAACATATAGACAAAAGGATCCTTCAGTGTTCGGGATGGACATCCCTTAGTTTGAGGAGAGTTCAGAGTTCTTGCTTAAGCACTAATTTAAATACAAAACATGATTATATGGTGCCCTGCAGAACACGTGCGAAATTTAGGTCTGTACGACCGGAAAGTTTAGGTTGAAAGAAAGACAATTATTTCCCACATCATTAATTGGCTTGATTAGACATACAATTGCACTCGGAAAATTATGTAGAACACTTCAAATACCCTAGCCTTGCTACTATACACCTCATTAAATATTCACGTGGCATGCATTGATTTTGAGATTACTTCGCAATCCCCTAAGGGCGAATTTCACGAACATTTGCCCATAAGCGATAAATTCGAATGCCATTTAATACACATTCTAACACTTGATTCCTATCCTAATTACACAGATCTCTCTAGGGACACCACAGGCACTCGGTTGGATCACTAGTTATCGGGTCATGGCCCGTTCCCAAGTGAAAGATGCGGACACGTATCGGGACACACGACGTGCGTATTCCGCGGGCCGCACTGGTGCAGCGACTGTGGGCCGATGTCGTGAAGACAGTGGCCGTGCCAGACCACGCAGGAGTGGTCCACTTAAATAGCAGGATCAATTAAATATATTGGAAAGGGTTGGAGTGGAAACGACTAATTGGTCGAACAAAGGTTTCCGAAAACCCCCGAGTAATTAGCTAATGAGAAACATTGGCAGAGCAATTAAAAATATTGGAAGGGGGAGTGGAGGGTGTCAGTCGTCTGCTGCACCCGGTGCTGTACACAACACCAGCAATGTAAAACAAATGACAAACGAATGAAACCAAGATGGCGGTCAAACGAAGGAGAGGGACAAACTCCAGAAATATATAAACAAATGACAAACGAAAAATTCAAGATATTAATCGAACAAGGTGAGAGACAATCTGCAGTAATGCATAGACAAATAAAACAGAAACCAAGATGGTGGATGGTGGCTGTGACTCCTAACAAAATGGCGGACTGCACCGACCAAGATGGCGGACGGCTGCACCTACAACGATGGTGGAGCACAGATTAATATGGCTGACAGCTGCACCTACCACGATGGCGGACGGTGGCTGTGACGCCTACCATGATGGCGGACTGCACACACCAAGATCATGGAATGAGTATGGGTGGAGGGGGTGTGCAGATCTCAGGAAATTTAAGTTATTTAATAAATATTTTAATTATTTTTTATTTTTTTAATGTAATTTTTTATAAATTTTTGGAATTATTGGGTTTTTTATTTGTTTGGATTTTATGGAATTTTTGGGTTAGAGAGCACCGGGGCCAAGGTAAAGTTCATATGGATCCAAGTTAGCCACCAGGGGACGGAATGACTAGAGCATAAACAGCTCCGACGCTCCGGTCCCAGGTCCCGATGTACCAAAGTTCCCATAATCCCACTCCTAGCATGTATTAGCCAATCAAGATACAAGTCCTGTTCCCAGAGCCTCAAGTAGCCAATAAGTATATGAGTATGCTCACATCAAAGGAACCGCTATGCCATTTATTCTCTGTCCCCTTATCTCTTCTGCGATAGAATATTACAAGGTGGCCGATTTTTTTTTTTCTCAGTCTCTCACTAAAGCATTGCGTTTCTAGGCGTGTTCGTAACACCACCGGCTCTTATATTTTTCACACTTCCTGTTTTTAGAATGAGAACCGCAAACGTTCAGTACCTACTGGAGCCACGTAACTTCCGGCCGATGGCAGCTAATAAGAGAAAGAAATAAGAGCTGGTGGTTTCCCAAAGTTTCTCGTTTAAGAGAAAAATCGTGCGTGTTGTTGGAATTATTATTCCTATTGTTAGGTTGGAGAATAATTCGTAAAATGCACCAATGGCTTTTTAGTAGTTCACATCTCCCTGAGAAATAAATAGTTTAAATATTTATCTACAACTGAATACACAATTAACGTAGCGTATAATTTATTTCATGTGTTTCCTTAACTCTATATATTGAAAATAATGTCTAAGACTAAGAACTTTGTGCCGGTAACTTTCCGACACATGGGAACAACAACTTTCGTCTCGCCTTCCTTTAGAGGAATAAAAATTCAAAAAAGCAGAGACAACGCCCACCTCCCCCTCCTTCGACGGGTGACAAAGAGAAAGGTTACGGTCCTTTGGAATTTAAAAGTTGGAACTCGGTTCACTTTTTGAAAAATATATCTGGGTTTTACAACCATTTTTCCTGAAAATTCCCTAAGAGACAATTACAAAATCTCGAAAATAATAATACAGGACTACAATGGCTAAAAAGAGAGTACAAAATGGAATATTAAGCAAAAAAAAAAAAACCTAGAAAATTCAATATTTTTCAAATTGAAAGTTGCATTCCACACATTGTAAATATTACTTAGTTACATTACAATATTATAAATGGAATCCCCTTGAAAGACTAACATTAACATTACATATTTTTTTATGAATAAATGTTAAAATGCCNAAAAATTCAAAAAATCAGAGACAACGCCCACCTCCCCCTCCTTCGACGGGTGACAAAGAGAAAGGTTACGGTCCTATGGAATTTAAAAGTTGGAACTCGGTTCACTTTTTGGAAAATATATCTGGGTTTTACAACCATTTTTCCTGAAAATTCCCTAAGAGACAATTACAAAATCTCGAAAATAATAATACAGGACTACAATGGCTAAAAAGAGAGTACAAAATGGAATATTAAGCAAAAAAAAAAAACCTACAAGATTCAATATTTTTTCAAATTGAAAGTTGCATTCCACACATTGTAAATATTACTTAGTTACATTAGAATATTATAAATGGAATCCCCTTGAAAGACTAACATTAACATTACATATTTTTTTATGAATAAATGTTAAAATGCCNAATATTATAAATGGAATCCCCTTGAAAGACTAACATTAACATTACATATTTTTTTATGAATAAATGTTAAAATGCCCTTCCTCCCATTAGTTGCATAGTGCGCCCCTCTCTGCTTATCTGCCCCCAAGGCATGAAGCCATTCCTTATATTCGCTCCGTCGTTCTATGAAAAACCCAGAAAATTTGCAAACAGTCAAGAATGTTTTTGGCACTTCTCCGTGACGTCACATGCAGCACCCATGCTCCTAGAAGGTCTCTAAGACAATGGGGCCACGGTGGTCTAGTGGTTAGACTACTCGCCTCCCAAATGAGCGAACCGGGTTCAATTCCCGGTGGGGTCGCTCCGGGATTTTCGCGTGTGGGAATCGTGCCGGACGATGCCGCTGGTCGGCGTGTTTTCCCGGGGATTTCGCGTTTTCCTCGCCCTTTCATTCCACCGCTGCTCCATACTCATATCGCTTCACCCTCATCGGCTCTCAAAACCCCGATGTTATAATCTTCACTTACTCAAGAACAAGGGGGGGGGTTGGTTCCACCCAACAACCGGCCTTGCGGCGGCGGGCGCACGCCAGTCTGTGAGTAGCGCTGCCAGTGTCAGCAGCAGTCTAATGGGGCGCGACGCACCCACTAAGGTAAGCTCGACGTCCACGTACACATCCAACTGCCACGTAACTCACGTAGGACAGAATGCGTAGGATTTTACTCTTTGAAGCAGGTGAACATCTCTAGATATGATACCCGCCAAGACGTAATTCCATATTATAACGTGTTCGTAAATTACACTTCAGTTTTATACACACACTACCATCTGTATCCTCCTCCGGAACACACTTTACTGCCCCACTCGCATAGCATTATCAGCCCATGAGGTAGTAGTATCTATTGGGACACGATTAATTTTTTTTTAAAGCATCCGGACCCCATTAGAAACTACTTGCCGACCCCTGCACTAAAACGTAGTGGTTACTGACAAGCATGTGATTTTAACGTAATACCTGCATAGAGCTAACGCTTTTTCGCGAAAAAAAATTTTAGTACAGGGTAGACTTCAAAACTATAATCACCCAATAGCAGTTTGTCTATTNACGCTTTTTCGCGAAAAAAAATTTTAGTACAGGGTAGACTTCAAAACTATAATCACCCAATAGCAGTTTGTCTATAGCCATTAGTTGCTTTCTGCTTGAGAAGGCGTTCATATTTGACATGGTCACTCAGAATTCGGCAACATCTGCACGGCTCATACGTGATTCGTATGCAGACACTTAACACCTGTCAAAAAGTAATTCAGTCAATCAAGATAGGTAAACGACCCTACCGTGTTGTTTTTACAAATTAACATGTCTTTAAATATTTTAGCGAAATTTCACTACCCCTAGTAATAAACAGCGCCCAACATCTCAGGTAATCACTGTTAAACTCAGTAAATATATCCTCGAAAGCAATGCGTTTCCTGTGAAATAATTTGAAAGCGATTCAGTTTGCAGGCAGCCTAGCACCATGAAGTCGTGGGAACGACTAGAAAAGGGGTCATAGGATGTGTTTCTCCCGCGATCCAGTCCACTCCACGCCATTTGCGTCGGCCGCTGATCATCCGCGTCATCCTCCGCATCATCCTCATACTCCGCATCATCCTTATCCTCATACTCCGCATCCTCATCATCTTCATCATCCTCCGCATCTTCCTCATCATCCTCCGCATCTTCCCCATCATCCTACGCATCCTCCTCCTCCACCAACAGCCTCTAACACCCCGGTAGGGTTTATTCCGTAGAGAGAATATGGGGTAGAGGTGGAGTGAAGAGGCTCACAAGAATGTATTGAGAGCCGGTGAGAGTGAGGCGAGGTGGATATTGAGTAGAGTAGAGTGGAGTGGAGTGGAGAGGTGGGTGGCTCTTAAGTGGTAAATAGAGACCGCCAAGCTCATCGTTGAGATCGCAGGGCTGTAAATACGACGCGCCTGGGCGGAGTTTCGGAGCCACGGCGTGATCAACTCAAGGCACGTGATGCCAGAGTCAGGCGCGTGGAGGGGACAGCCTCGCCGTAGCCTACCTCAAGCCGCGCGTCGTTCGCTCTCAGTGATGGGCCGGGGTGACATCGCGGAAAACTCCAGACTACCTGTTAAAGTCCCGCGATTGCGGTCCGACCGTTCAACGTAGTAATAGGTATATGATTGTAGTCTGTTCGCGGTTTCTTCACACTTTTTGAATTAAACCTTTGAAAAATCACCCTATGTATGACGTGATTGATTGTTTGCTAAATAATGTCATGTATCAAACATTTTTTAAACTTTTGTTAACATAAAAATACGTTACTTTTTGTACAATTGAACTTCTAATTATATTTGATCTATAAACTATTATTTATTTAAGGTAATACAGTCAGTTTTATGACATAGTATTAAACAATACATGGATATGTTTGGTAAATTTCTATTCTCAGTGCGAAGAACAAATTTACTCTTGCGAAGTTTCTAACACAACAAAAATGACAAAAAGTGTATTAAGTTTAATAGAATTGCAGTTATCCCGTTTATTTATATACAAAAAGGAAGAAAATTTGGCACACATGCTACCTGACACCACTGGCGATGAAATTTTTTATAAACTGTTCGCGGTAAACTAAGCACTTTTGAAAGGCCTGCTTAAGATATATTTGTGTATTCAATGTGTAATCTTCCGCCATATATAATATTAACATACAATGGGCCTGATCACTTTATTTATGCGATGGTAAAGAGAAACTAGGAGAAATTATAGAAATGTAAATATTTTACAAATCTGCTAATTCTTGCACATATATGTATGCATTAAAAAATAACAGATAGCAAAATAAATAATATTACTATACATAAACGTTTACATAGCACTTTAAATTCAACGTAAAGTCGTGGAACTACTTTCCCTCCATCATTACCAACTTTACTGGGCGCGTCACATTGCGTATATTAAAACGTATGACGGTAGGAGCAGTGACATTTTTCAAGGGCTGTTTCCTGAAGCGCTCAATTAACCGTGAACAGCCCGTAGTTGCGAAACTATCAGCATTGAGCTCCCGAGCCTGAGTAGTACGAACCTTTAGCACTCGCCGCAACAAATGGAGGGAACCGGCGCGCAAGTTTTACATGCCGTAATTTCCCCCGGGGGGTAGCGGAAGGGGATGTTTGTAGAAGACGTGCGAGCGAGAGTCTCGTGTTTAGAGACGGGGCATCTCCGGCGTAACTAT
>NQII01004213.1:64904-77537 GCA_002778355.1 Clitarchus hookeri
CCATCCCGACCCCTCGCCCCCCTGGGGAGGAAGAACAAGCCAGACAGGAGGAGAAGAAGAAGAAGAAAAGAAACAAATTCTAAACTTGAAACTAACGTGTTCTTGTACAGTTACGCCAAGGTCCTCGGCTTGCGCTGATGGTCATATAAAACGGTACCAAGATTCGGCATTATCTCTTGCAAGATGTTATGAGCTGTGATTAGGCCTTAGCTGAGCGGCCAACATGATCACACATTCAAACATTAAGTGGGGTGGAGAGATTTGGACAGCTCTTAACATCGAGGTCTTGCGAGCCGATGAGGGTAGAGCGAAGTGGGTATGGAGCAGCGCCGGAATGCAAGGGGGCAGGAGAAACGGTAGATACCCGAGAAAACCCTCCGACCAGCGGCGTCATCCAGCACGATTCCCACATGTGAAAATCTGGAAGCGACCCCGCTGGGAATCGAACCCGATTCGCCTAGGTGGGAGGCGAGTAGTCTGACCACTACACCACCGCAGACCCTCAAACATTAATAATCCAGAACTAGGCCACGAGTCGTGATTGCCCAAACACGCGATAAGTCTTCGCACTTCAGGGAGGAAAATAAATCCTTTTTTTACTCATCTGGTTTGTTTGGTCGTAAGAGAAGCACTTGTGAGAATAAAAAAAGAGAAGACTATTTATGTTTTCTTAAAAAGTTCAGTAAACAGCCCGAGTGTTTATCAGTTCCGAATATCACTGAGGATTTGTTAGACATGTCAGGGTTGAATTCAATACATAGATTTTTAAGAAATGGTGGTCAGTCTTACGAATATTAAGGTGTGTAGGTAAGGTAAGGTAGGTGTGTAGGTGAGGTAAGGTAAGATAGGTGTGTAGGTAAGGTAAGGTAGGTGTGTAGGTAAGGTAAGGTAAGGTAAGATTAGTGTGTCTAGGTAAGGTAAGGTAGGTGTGTAGGTGAGGTAAGGTAAGATAGGTGTGTAGGTAAGGTAAGGTAGGTGTGTAGGTAAGGTAAGGTAAGGTAAGATTAGTGTGTCTAGGTAAGGTAAGGTAGGTGTGTAGGTAAGGTAAGGTAAGGTAAGTAGGGCTTTAATAACTCGTCGTCAACGAGGTCCTTAGAAACGGAGCAAGTTGCTCAAACAAGCAGGATAGAAAAAGGAATCTGCCATGGGTTGTATTAAGGTGGCTGCCTGGGTAGGCCGCCGAACGGTGTGCAGAGCTCCAGCAAAAAACTGTTTTATTAAAAAACCGTCCAACCTGTCTAAGTGAGGTCTGCTTACGAATAGCATTTAAGAATCATTACGGTCTGCATACACGTTGTTCAGTTCCTCCATTTCTCTCTGAGGCATGTTTTTATGATAGTGAAAATGGCTTAAACGGGTGTTTCCGCAGTCATTTTAAGAAATGAACATTCCGGTACAAAACATTAAAAAAGGAATAGGGGCGTGCATCAAACCTTTATTTCTATTATTACGTCATAAAATGGTAGGGTCTCCGCTGAAAGTCTCAGAGGAGCGTTATCGACGGCAAGACTGCAAGCCATTTTAGCGCTTTGCGCGTAAGAGGCAATGAGAGTGTTGACACGCATATCTCGGTTGCCCCTAGTGCCCCCGCGCGTTTAGACCGCAGATGTGGTAAACTTCATCAATCAGACGGCCACCTTAAGGACCCACCCCAGCATTCATCAGGAGCGATTTCTGGAAACCATGGAAAACCCAAATATTGAATGTGAGTCCAGTGGGTTAAAAATGCGCCACTTCTCTTGGTTTCCTAACTTTAAGAGGTCGGCGTTTATTTTTTCGGCAATATTCCTTATATACACTAAGTTATGCCTATTTAGTAAAATTTCAGGAAATCTTTAAATTTGCAATGTTTTCCACATAGTACCTCGTTCGGGAATTTTAGCGAGTTGTTTCCCAGATTTGCAATCACTTTTTTTTTACTGTGTAATGCAACACGCAGCTTGCCGAAGCCTGCGAGGAATCAATAAACTCATGAATAAAACAGGGCCTTTCTTTCTCCCGTCCGCATGTTAAACATATCGGGACGGACTCCCAGGCGCTACCCCTCAGCCATATTGGAAGCGAACCGGACATCCTCCTTCCCCACCCCTTCCCCTCTCCACAGCCCATTATAATACTGACCACATGCAGCCTGCCGCGAGGAGATTGGCCGGTGGTGTAGCGGACTGCGGATTAAAAAAAAAAACACAAGAGAGGGATGGTTTCACACTTTCTGCACCCTCCAGCAGATTATTTACACATCTTCCTACGTACAGGGCAAGCACACCCTGAATGCCCCCAGAGAACGAAGGGCGTGATATATATCCTAGGAGCGAAACAAAAACAGGTTAGCACATATGGGTTGCAAATTCTTTCACGTATATAAAGGGAGAATTGTGTATTTTTCCCGACACCCGGTATTAGTGGAGGGTGCTGGGAGGAGACACTTGTAATACATGCATACAGTGGTGACTGGCGCAGCGAAACATTTCTCTCAAGGGGCGAGATCTCTGNGGGGGGGGGGGGGTTACAAAGACTAAGTTAAGTGAAGTTAGGGAAGTTAAACTAGTCTCAGCGGTTCTGACACACGTGTTCACTAGGACAAATTCCAAGAGAAAATTACCTCGCAGGATAACAAAATAAATCACAGTAAACGGTGGTTGCAGATTTTATAACAATTAAAATAATAATAATAAAGTTAATACTGTGTGTTGACAACCTAGTAGGAAAAAAAGGGGTGTTTTACAACCCCCAAAACTCCCCCTGGATATATTCCTGATTGGTGGCCTCCATCACCTACGGTTTAAAAATTTTTGACCATGGGGCTCCAGGTTTGAATCCTGTATTCGGTATCTTGACATCAAATGCGGGTGTGTAGGCAAAAATCGCCTGCTGTCAAGCCTTGGGCATCGCACTGCAACGCGGCTAGTGAAAATTAAGAACGCCATTATATATATTACACACACATAGGCCTATAATGCAGTCATTTCAGTTAATCTAGAGTAAGAGGAAACTTCAAATTGTAACCTATGATGCACACAATTTAATATGCAACTGAACGGAATTTTTACGTACATAATTTGTAAACTCTTGTCAGAGCGCGGGAGCACCCACCCCCACCACTTCATGACAGTGACCTTCAACTACCCTTCCTTCCTTCCATTCCACTCATTTAAGCAAAATTAGTCTTACCAAAAAGCTTCAGGCGGCAGAGTTTAAAAAGCTGAGTATAAACAAATAACGCAGTCGCAATAAATTGCGAAGATTCTACCATCCCCTGATATGAATTGGAATACAAGATAATTAACCCCCAAAATTGTGAGAAATGATTCAACAAACTGTTAGTCTTCTTGTTTTTTATCTCCGGACTTATTTGTTTATTTTTTTTAATAAACTGCCCATACCAAAATTACAAGCATTATAAAAATACAAACAGCCAAACAGGCTTTAAAATATGTTACAATTATAATGTCTGTATATTTAATAATGGACTCCCATAGCAATACAAACTTAGCCCAAATATTATAAAATTGCAAAATTACAGACTATATATAAAAAAGCTTATCTTAAAATTTTCCCTATACATGCCCTATAAAATTCCCTCTGGCAGGATATGCCTTCTACCAAGTTATAATGTTCTCATCGTGAGGTCCCTATCCATTCTCTCTTCAAAGACGAAAGATAACTAACTCCTTTTATAGTCGGGAAATACGTTGATCAGGTGTCTAACATCCCGGATGGTTTCGTTGTGATTTGAGTCCAGTAACAATCAAATCTTGATCACGTTGAAGGTAGCGTAGGACGGTTGCTAGACGCCATCCATACACGTCGGAAGGAAGAAAGCATCGGCAGGGTGAGGGCAGCCTCGAGCCTCCACGCCGACAGTCTGCGCTCGCCTGCCAAGCCACGCGCTCGCATCGGTACCAACGTCCACGACGACTTACGTCTGACGGGTCACCAACTAGCTAAGCCTCAGCTCCCTCGTCGATCTATCCCCGTGTTAGGACGTACAATTTCCTGCGCTGATATTAATGCTGGATGTACGGTGTTCCAGCACCTTCACTTGCTTTCACGCACATATAAATGCACAATGTTAGACATTGGAACGAACAAATGGTTAATTTGGAACTGTACAAATATCAATATAACGCTCTGTCATAAGCCGGAACTAAAAAAAAAATGAGTGTTTAATGTTATTGGCAACAGGTGTTTATGAAACTTGAGGAATATATTCTCGACAACCAACGATGTCTACCTTCACGTGATGTCTCCCTTTTCTGCACTGAGAAACAGGTTTTGTTGAATCAAACAAAGTTTGTTTGGCGCAACCAAATTAATTGTTTGTACAGGGCAATACAATATTTAGTTGTAACCTATTTTTTTTTTTTTCACGCAAACATTTGGTTGGTGCAACCAAAGTTTTGTTTTGTTCTATGTACATTAAACAGTTTCGNTAAGCCTCAGCTCCCTCGTCGATCTATCCCCGTGTTAGGACGTACAATTTCCTGCGCTGATATTAATGCTGGATGCACGGTGTTCCAGCGCCTTCACTTGCTTTCTCGCACATATAAATACACAATGTTAGACATTGGAACGAACAAATGGTTCATTTGGAACTGTACAAATATCAATATAACGCTCTGTCATAAGCCGGAACCATAAAAAATATGCGTGTTTAATGTTATTGGCAACAGGTGTTTATGAAACTTGAGGAATATATTCTCGACAACCAACGATGTCTACCTTCGCGTGATGTCTCCCTTTTCTGCACTGAGAAACAGGTTTTGTTGAATCAAAAAAAGTTTGTTTGGCGCAACCAAATTAATTGTTTGTACAGGGCAATACAATATTTAGTTGTAACCAATTTTTTTTTTTTCACGCAAACATTTGGTTGGTGCAACCAAAGTTTTGTTTTGTTCTATGTACATTAAACAGTTTCGGTTAACATATTAAAAACCTGGAAGCCCGACCGAGATTTTACCCTGATTGACCTGCGCCCAAGTACTACATCCCAGCTACCTCAGCTAATCTCACTACGCACGTCCCTGGAATGTTTTGAAATAAATACATACATACATATATATCAAATACTTTACAACGTGCGCAAATAAATGTTTCAAATTTGAAGGGTTAGTTTTTGGTTTCCTGTTGAACTTGTTTCATTAGGACTTTACATCATTATTAAGAATGAATAAAAACAGTAAAAAAAACACTGTGACTATTTGTTACAAAAATGCAACAAACTCTCGAGCTGTATTTTTCAACGAAGGCGAAACATATTGTTGCAAAATGCCAGAGGGGCGTATCAGAGTTCGTGAGGGATGGAGGTCATAATTAAAATTAAAGAACTAAATGCTATTTTCAATTTATTCACACTGGTATAANTACCCTGATTGACCTGCGCCCAAGTACTACATCCCAGCTACCTCAGCTAATCTCACTACGCACGTCCCTGGAATGATTTGAAATACATATATATATATATATATATCAAATACTTTACAACGTGCGCAAATAAATGTTTCAAATTTTAAGGGTTAGTTTTTGGTTTCCTGTTGAACTTGTTTTATTAGGACGTTACATCATTATTAAGAATCAATAAAAACAGTAAAAAAAACACTGTGACTATTTGTCACAAAAATGCAACAAACTCTCGAGCTGTATTTTTCAACGAAGGCGAAACATATTGTTGCAAAATGCCAGAGGGGCGTATCCGAGTTCGTGAGGGATGGAGGTCATAATTAAAATTAAAGAACTAAATGCTATTTTCAATTTATTCACACTGGTATAANGAGTTCGTGAGGGATGGAGGTCATAATTAAAATTAAAGAACTAAATGCTATTTTCAATTTATTCACACTGGTATAATTTATCACGTTAAACTATCTATCTCCACTATTACTCTTGTTATTCTCAGTAAGCGTATCCATCTCAATTCTAATTTAAGTCCTACTTAATGTCTTTACATTGGTAATATTCACTAATTCACACGTTCAGTCTGTCTATTACCATCATTCCAAATGTCTTGCACTCACGCATCCAGTTCAGTAGTCCTGCCTGTCTGTCTCGCTCACTTTTCTGTATCGATGCTCACAGACGTCACCCCCCGCTGGTCCCTCTCGCCGTCACTTGACGCTCTGCTGGCTCGTCGCTTCCTTGTCTTCGCTTACCTGTCACCTAAAGCCGCGCAATCCTTCAAACTCTCAGACTGTCGGCTCGGAGGCACGTAGCGGCTTATATAGTCTCGGTGACCCGTTATGGAAGCCTCCCCGCACTCCGAATCTCGCCGAGAGAGGCAAGGGCAATGAACCAGAACATTCTACCACATAACCGCAGAGATTCAATCCGCTGAAGGTCAGGAACGCGCGAGTTGCAAAAGGCTTATCGCGGCGGCACGCGCGGTGGCGTGCGTTTGAAAAAAACAATCGTCGCGTACTTCTCACTTTACTACTCTGTCTTTCTGCCGTTCGCGCGGAACGGGTCAAGGGAAAGCGAAGCAAAGCAGGGAACGCGTTACGATATAAATACAGTTGATTCAACAGAATATTTCGTTTGGCCACACACAAACTTTGGCCTTTGTGTCAGCGAGCTGTGTTCAGTGTACATGATTGAATCCTTTTCCTGTGCAGCGTCAAATATACAGGCTACCATGACAAAAAGAGTTAGTGCAAAAACGTAGTCCTTATTAACTAAAAACGGAACTGGTTTCCGTATTTGGAAACAACGGAACCTCTCTCAGTCGTTCGAAAACTTTGCCGGGGAAACACAAAGCTTTCGTCGCTGCTGTAATCAGAAGATGATTTTCCCCTCGCCAATCAGGACAATGCCTATAATTTAATTCAACAGCTGTGGGGAAACTGCGGCCCGCAGACCATTCGCGGCCCGTGAGTTTGAATTGACTAGCTCATCGCAACCCCAAGCGTCGGCGGAGTTGCAACACGCGCAATAACGAAGACCAGAAAAAAGTAAAAGATGGTTTTTGGTTCCATGAGCATGCGTCAATTTAAATAAAGAATTTAGATGGCCTATTGTGTCATAATCTAACTGATTGTGAAAATCTCAATGTTGCGATATTTCTTCCCCGGTAGAGAGAGGGTGTAAAATTCTGATGTATAAAATGGCCGGGCTGGGGCCGTTTTGAGGTATTCAGCTCCCGTATGCGTCATCATGCATTTGAGATAAGTATTGTATTAAAGGACCCTTCTGGTCAAAGCTAAAATGGGAATTTGGCGCTCCATATTTTGTGTTAGGTTTCCATTATGTAAAATGTTATAGGCATGATTGCCTGTGTTTAGTGCATTTTCTTGTAAGGTATTAAGTATTCAATGTGCTATAAATATATTTGAAAGAAGCCATGTGGCTTGTAAATAATGTAATCATCCTAAGATTTGAGTATGATCGTGTGAGCAACCTTTATTAATGCTTTTGTAATATCACGTTGGGGCACCATTGTTATATAATTGTTTATACCGCTATTTTTTGGTATAAATTAAGGCCCAAAATTGTATAAAGATAAAAAACTTGTTTTAAAATTAAATTGTACTTGCAATANTTTTTTGGTATAAATTAAGGCCCAAAATTGTATAAAGATAAAAAACTTGTTTTAAAATTAAATTGTACTTGCAATAGATCTGAAAGTAGTACATAAGAAATTTTCTACTATATAAAATAAAATTAAGAAATTTTTCTCATTTCACTGGGTGTGTAAAAGGGTTCCTGTCGCAAAGTTTCTCAGATATTCTCCTGCACCTTTGACTTATTTTGGTTTTGGATGGAAGAGGAGTTTTTACCTGTTTAAGAGAAAGAATTGAAATTAATATTTTTCTTACTATTTGCCAACTGCTGAGATGTTGGTGGTTATTGGACTTGGGACAGTCAGGGTGTTGGCACTTTCACACATGGCGCGCTGGTAACGACACCCTGGGCTCAGACTACTTTCAGGATATTCCTCCGCCTCATGCAAACAAAGCTCAACAAAGTCTAGAAAATTACACCACAGGGACAACACGCCGCATTGGTGCACGCCCACTTTAATAATATTTCGCATAAGAACTATAATTTACTATGCATTACCACACAGCTATGTTCTCTGTTTTTATTTACATTTATTATGAATGGAATATTATAATTTATAATTAATAAAAGTAAAAATTATATTTAACCAAAAATAAAACACTCGAACAAAAGTGTGTAACGCTTGTTATACCTACAAGACATTTTAGGAAACAACCAAACCCATCATACATGGGGTGTTTTCCAAAGAGCTGAGGTTGATACGCGTCATTCTGGAAGTGCGATCCGACACTTCGCCTCGCATTGCCGAAGGCATCATCAGGGCTGCAGTACAACACTCCCACAATGACGCGGCTCGACCTCGACAGCCAAGACAGCTATAAAGACAATGGCCGCGAAAGCCTGGAAACGTGTTTTCCAAAGAGCTTGATTCAAATAGTGTGAAGATAACGCGAATATTACTATAGCTTAGTGAGAGTTATTAGGTATTATTAGGGGCAGTGATATTTCGCGAAAAGATTTCGAGACAAGATACACTCCAAAGCACTGTAGGGTAGTCCAACTTCTTTGATTGGCTAAAAAAATGTTCTGGCCCGTGTTAACCGTTTGCGCACGAATCACGAAGGTTCCGTGTAGGAGTTACTTAGTCCTGAGTGGCTTGGTCAAAGACGGACACGGCACCAGAAGCCAATGGAGGTATGGCAACAGCTGAGGTGTGTTTATAGTATTTAAGTCTAGTGTGTGCTCCGATTTTTACGCGCAAAGTCACTGGCCCTAGGTATTATTCAATCGAACCAATACATTAATAGAAAGTCGTCACCACGCATTCTAGATGAGCCCGCACTTAAGTACACTGAGTGTGTCACAGCCGGTTTCGTTACATCTTTTTCTCTTTATGTAAGTTCTCCGAACAGACCCGTAAAGGCTGATCTAATTGTTCCGGGTCCCGGTGAATGGTCGGCACTCCCGAAACAAGACATTCAATAATGATTCGTATAGACCTTTCAAACGCCTGCATTTTGTCCCCTGGGTCCTATTTACAAGGGGACCGCAGTGGTGTAGTGGTTAGACTACTCGCCTTCCACCTGGGCGAACCGGTCTCGANAGAGCTGAGGTTGATACGCGTCATCGTGGAAGTGTGATCCGACACTTCGCCTCGCATTGCCGCAGGCATCATCAGCGTTGCAGTACAACACTCCCACAATGACGCGGCTCGACCTCGACAGCCAAGACAGCTATAAAGACAATGGCCGCGAAAGCCTGGAAACGTGTTTTTCAAAGAGCTGAGGTTGATACGCGTCATCGTGGAAGTGTGATCCGACACTTCGCCTCGCATTGCCGCAGTCATCATCAGGGCTGCAGTACAACACTCCCACAATGACGCGGCTCGACCTCGACAGCCAAGACAGCTATAAAGACAATGGCCGCGAAAGCCTGGAAACGTGTTTTCCAAAGAGCTTGATTCAAATAGTGTGAAGATAACGCGAATATTACTATAGCTTAGTGAGAGTTATTAGGTATTATTAGGGGCAGTGATATTTCGCGAAAAGATTTCGAGACAAGATACACTCCAAAGCACTGTAGGGTCGTCCAGCTTCTTTGATTGGCTAAAAAAATGTTCTGGCCCGTGTTAACCGTTTGCGCACGAATCACGAAGGTTCCGTGTAGGAGTTACTTAGTCCTGAGTGGCTTGGTCAAAGACGGACACGGCACCAGAAGCCAATGGAGGTATGGCAACAGCTGAGGTGTGTATATAGTATTTAAGTCTACTGTGTGCTCCGATTTTTACGCGCAAAGTCACTGGCCCTAGGTATTATTCAATCGAACCAATACATTAATAGAAATTCGTCACCACGCATTCTAGATGAGCCCGCACTTAAGTACACTGAGTGTGTCACAGCCGGTTTCGTTACATCTTTTTATCTTTATGTAAGTTCTCCGAACAGACCCATAAAGGCTGATCTAATTGTTCCGAGTCCCGGTGAATGGTCGGCACTCCCGAAACAAGACATTCAATAATGATTCGTATAGACCTTTCAAACGCCTGCATTTTGTCCCCCGGGTCCTATTTACAAGGGGACCGCAGTGGTGTAGTGGTTAGACTACTCGCCTTCCACCTGGGCGAACCGGTCTCGATTCTCCGGCGGGGGTCGCTCCCGGATTTTCGCAAGCGGGAATCATTCCGGCGCTGCTCCATACTCACCTCGCTTCACCCTCATCGACTCTCAAGACCTCGATGTTAAGAGCCGCCCAAATCACTTCACTCACTCACATTTTCAGTCTCCCTGCTCCACGGCGTCGCACAACTTGCTGGCCACTCGGGTGACCCGAGAGTTCCCGAAGCGTGCCCCCGCTCGAGCCAACCCGAGAGGCGAATTCTCCTGGCACCGCCTACACCTTCAGAGACAATTTCTTCGAGCATCAATTTATTTATTATTAATTTTTTTTAAATTTATTTAACAAAGTATTCTCCGAGAACTGATTCCACTTAATTAAGTACAGTCACGCAAATATCATAACCTTAAAAAATAACAATTTATTCTATAATTAGGACCTCCACACTTGTGATTGTCACAATTTCTCAGCGATATGCGCGCTTCTCTCTCTATGCGACCCACTATTAAGTTTAAGTACGCTTTCCTCACAGTTTGGACTATCATAATCACGTAGCTGACTGGGTAGATTGCTGACGTCATAAAATTTTTGTTCATCTGTAAATCCCATTGGAGAAAATGGTAATATTTAATTTCTTATAACAATTTTTATGGTCAATTTTTAACTTCGAAGAATACATAATGATTTTCAAACAAATGCCTTTCAAAAATTAAACACTTTTTTCACAAAAATTGCATGAAATTTTGTTATTCACAACTGGGACAGTTGCAAACTAAATGTCTGTTATTTTACAAAGATATCGGGATAAATATGTACTTTTCAACAAATTTTTAGCTATTTATTTTAACAGCTGCTATCAGGTGGCGTTATTATTTTACAAATTACTGTTTTGATTGTAATAACAACAATAGCTTATACAATCGTTTACTAAAAAAGAAACTATAGCTCGAGACGTGCGTTATGAATGTCAATTATAAATAAAAAATCCTTTAGAAAAGAGGGCCACACATAATTGCCCAATATTAAACATGAGTAGAGCCGAGATAGGAGCATCGTTTCAATATTTCGTGCACGTCTCATATATAAACGGGGCGCGAGAACGCATATCAAAGAGGAATTACAATTTAAATTAAACGTCAAGAGGAACGAATATAACGGAAGTGGTCTGTTCTAAATATAGGCTAACCAAAGATTACTCAATAAAAGTAGCAATTAATCAGAAAANATATAAATAAATATCCTTTAGAAAAGAGGGCCACACATAATTGCCCAATATTAAACATGAGTAGAGCCGAGATAGGAGCATCGTTTCAATATTTCGTGCACATCTCATATATAAACGGGGCGCGAGAACGCATATCAAAGAGGAATTACAATTTAAATTAAACGTCAAGAGGAACGAATATAACGGAAGTGGTCTGTTCTAAATATAGGCTAACCAAAGATTACTCAATAAAAGTAGCAATTAATCAGAAAACGAATATATGCAAATTTTGGATTCAGAGTAGACGCAATATCTACGACTTATAAAAATTGCCTACGTTATAACTTTTAAGATTATACTGTTCTGCTATTACTTAAATTTACACTGGCGTACCATCGAAATAATGGCAAATTAATTTACGTCGCAAAACAAAAATTTATAATAAAAATATCGATAATGTGGCTTAAAAGTTTCCGTTGACATTCAACTCTTCGCATCGCACTAGTGTCCACACTATAAATGCACCGTTTGGACAGTTATAAACAATTTTATAAATAGTAACACTTGATATTTTACTGACGGTGACTTTATTAGTGCTTAATACGTGGAGAAAAGTCCAAATTGCCAAAAGGATTTCACAGTATTCTAGTTTCTTGGCATGAAAATTACGCACCTTCTTGCCCATAAAAACGCAAGGAAAATATGGACATCCAAGGCGTCGGAAGCTTATATAAATCTCGCAAGATTAAAATAACACTGACCACGTCGTTCTAACCATCTTAACACTTGAACGACGCTACGAAAAACTGGATATTCGCTTTTCGGCTAGCCAAAGATGCTGTTTTCGTGCTGCAATTATACGAACCTTACAAAAAATATGTCAGATTCGTCCGTGTCTTGCCCGGCGTGTGAACTCAAGGTTCATTACCTCACAGGTTGGCGCGTGAACGTTGCAACTCTGACATGTGGATCGTCATTCCTGAAGAAACGCAGGACATGTTCAAGGTACTTCCTCAGTCGTCATTCCTGAAGAAACGCAGGACATGTTCAAGGTACTTCCTCAGTCGTCATTCCTGAAGAAACGCAGGACATGTTCAAGGTACTNTGTTTTCGTGCTGCAATTATACGAACCTTACAAAAAATATGTCAGATTCGTCCGTGTCTTGCCCGGCGTGTGAACTCAAGGTTCATTACCTCACAGGTTGGCGCGTGAACGTTGCAACTCTGACATGTGGATCGTCATTCCTGAAGAAACGCAGGACATGTTCAAGGTACTTCCTCAGTCGTCATTCCTGAAGAAACGCAGGACATGTTCAAGGTAC
>NQII01004213.1:79604-123869 GCA_002778355.1 Clitarchus hookeri
TTCGTTCACGATCTTTTTCCGGCCGCAGCGATGTTGAAGATTTGATGTTTTACCGGATTCCCGATATTCACGGTACACTCGTGAAATGGTCGTAAGCGAAAATCAAAATTTTATCGCTACCTCGGAGATGCTATGTCCCATCTCTCATGCGCCGACTATAACACCACATTCAAACTCACTTAAAACTTGATAACCTGCCATTGTAGCAGCAGTAACCGATCTAGCAACTTTGCCAGATGCTTGTTGTCTTATACTGTACAGGCGCTGCCGACAGCATCGCGTTACTCTGATTGGTTCCAAACCTCTGTTATTTGCATACGCACGCCTATACCAGTTTTTTTGGCTCTTCAGTGTAAATATGCGTGGACAAGCAAGAGCCCTGAAATGCCAGATTTTAGATTTTGAGTGGGTTTTATACAACTGACGCTGCCAACTCCACTTCGGAAGGATGAGTATATCTAGATACTTACGCTACCATCTTGTCGTAATACCTCAAAGAATTTTTCTGTCCCTCATCAAAAGTTAAATTACTTCTGGGAACTTATCACCATCAATTTTATTTGGAAGTTTTGCAGTTTTAACTACCTACAACTTTACAGACGTCTGAGATTTGTTTAATTATAGCATGCACGCTAGCCGAGGTGTAATAATTTCCAGCATCTTAATTTGAGACTCTGATAATTTTGTTTTATTGAAGCCAAGAACTCCAGTATCAGTTATGTTGTCACATAATTTGAAATGTAATATGGCTTACAAAGAGAGGTAATAGTCAAATTATTTTTAATATTTTAATTTTCCTGGCTCAGGTACAGTACAAATTTCTCTAATTTCAGTTTGATTTTTATTTAAATTTTCACAGAAATTTCAAAATTTTCGTTTGCAGCTACGTCAGATTTCATTTTAATAAACATAATTTTTCCAATTAATATGTGTTAATGTTAATGTAGTATCGCCAGTAGTTAGTATATTATATTGGCTGCAGTCATACAAGGATTATGAACTCTCATGTACCTGGTGTTATTTTTTAGTGTTTTCCCGTGTTAAATTATTGAGGGTTCATTGCTTTGTGTGTCTCGCTTCCTATATTTCCTGCTGTTTAAAAACTACAAATCTGTACATAGGTTAAGTTTTCATCACATGTGCGTATCCTCTAAGGCGGTGCACGCACCAGTTGGTTGTCAGATTGCAAGGAGAAAGGCGCCGGCGTCTGGCAAATACTCTCTCTCACACACACACACATACACACACACACACACACACACACACACACATTGCAATAGCTCACTATATATTCAGATCAAATTTAAATCACACGCTAACTTACCTAGATATATCCAACCAAGCATTCAACCAACCACACGCAACAATACAACAAAAAATAAAAGTCGACGTTGTGTTATAAATTTGTAAGGTTGGTTATTGAAACTTAAATGTGGTAGTTCAAAGTGTCACAGTCATCAAAAATCTCTGTAAGTAACCCTCTGTTTGCGAAATTTATTGTTCTGTAAAACCACGTTTTAAACAATAGCGACAATGCTGTATCTTCTCTGTGTTAAAAGCACAGAGTCGCCGCTTAAAATTCTGAGGAAACAAAACACACGTGAAGCTTGTTTGTGTTATTTTCCAGCGTCGTCGTAATGTTTCCTTACGGTCGGGCGTGACCTCGGGGCGTTTAAAATTGTTTACTAGGGAGACGCGTAAACGACGCACGATTATGCACGCAAGGAAGCGGAAGACTAAACACGGAGGGGGTTCAGTGGAAGTTAACAACCGAAGCACAGAGTAGTTACGAATACAGAGATGAAACAGCAGCTCCACTGGCCAGCAGAATGTTGAAACGCTGTTCACCAGTCAGCGCATGGTAACTTACTTGCCAGCCGGCAAACCCTGCAAACAGGGAACCTCCCGCAGCACGCAGTAGCCAACCACACACAAGATCCTTTCCCAGAGCCTTGCGCAGCCAATCAGATAATGGGCACGACCAAATCAAAGGAACTGCCACGCAATTTCGCCACTGTGTTGAGAGATTTGGGCGGCTCTTGACTTCGAGGTCTTGAGGTCAGATAAGCGGCATTGTCCGGCACGATTCTCACATGTGAAAATCCGGGAGCACCCCACAGGGAATCGCACCCGGTTCACCTAGGTGGGAGGCGGGTAGTCTGACCACTACACAACCGCGGCCCCTTTGCTTCTGTGTACTTGCTATTTGTGGCCGAGGTATTCAGCGTCGCTGACGGCGAAGTGACGTGGAGATTGATACAACGGAACGCAGTGGTGAGGGAACGGTAGTACCCAGAGGAAATTTACCAGCCAACCGCAACGTCCGACATGGTTCCTACATTCAATAATTCGAGTTTGACCCCGCCGGGAATCGACCCCGGCTCACTGGAAACACCGCTCGGTTATAAAATACCTTAACGATCTTGATAAACTGATAATAACTATTTATTTGTTTCACTGTTGTTAGACCCTTTAGGTGGACGTGAATACGGCCACGCCCTTGAACATAGCGGGACATTAATAACCATTCATCAGGTACACCCGATGAGCTCTCTGTGGATAAGTGAACAGAAAACTTGGCGAAAGCAGTCAGAAACTGCTAACGAAATGTTCAGCCCTTAATAGACATCTAATATAGATATTTCGCATCTAGCTTGTTGCAAGCAATAATTTCGCTACGTAACTTCTAAAATTTCGGTAAGTATAATTTCATTGACTGAAATCACTTTCACATATATTGTGTAGAGCGAAGAATGATATAGGCTGTTCACCGTAAAGTAAGCAGTAATGAAAGCAACATTTAAAAAAAAGCACTGCCTGTTATCTGCGCAGATGCTACCGCACACATTGACATTCAGCTGGCAGCGAGTTAAGATAAAAAGTTCAACGTCTTATCGTTGACGAGTGTGATCTTTACGTTCACGGAAAATCAATTTGGTTTATTTTTTTCTACATTATACACATTACAGTACGAAATTTAATATTAGTTACACGTTCAGCTTCCCATAATTTCACGTTTATACTTGACGCGCATGAAAAAAAGTAATTAGGCCTATGGCAATATCAATTTTACGTATAGCGGAAAGACATCAAATTAAGAAAAAAGTAGATCTTAAGTACAGTACGTCTTAAGTACAGTACGTCTTAAGTACAGTACGTCTTAAGTACAGTACGTCTTAAGTACAGTACGTCTTAAGTACAGTAGGTTTTAAGTACAGTAGGTTTTAATTGGGTCTTAAGTAGTTATGAAGTAAGTCTTAAGTAGATCTTTCAAGAGTACTCAACCGTGAACAGACTATAGCCAAGAATGAAGATAGCCAAGTTGTCCGCTTGGACATGCAGTTGCCGGAGGAGATGAAGACACTGCCCTGAAAAGGGTGGACAGCATTCCTCGCAGGGGAAAGCGCGGCTCAAGACGCTGGTCCATTTGCTTCGCAGCTTCCCCTTCTTTGTGCTGCTCCTGCTAACGCTAGTAATTTATCAGCGCACAAAGCCTGGAGAAAACATTCATAATTCTTGTACGCATCCTCCTCCCTCTCGTTTCTTCGTGTTTTATTCACGAGTGCAGCTCCTGAAGTCCTGTCTGGAGCCGTTCTCCTTAAGAGAGCCAGGGGTTAGCACTTTAACTTTGAATAAATAAAACGAAAATGTGCATACTTTTGCCACCTAAGGCGGCGTCGACACGAAGCGAGTATGGTGCTAATGGACCCGGCTGACCTACTCGAGGGTCAGGTCTGCTCCTTTCTCTGGTGGCCTGAAGAGTCCAGAAATGAAATTTACGTGCCAGAGAAGCTTTGGAATGAACTTTAAATAATAAGGAGCCCCTCAAAAAAAACCCTAGAAACACACACAAACGAAAGATCCTTTTTGATAGAGTCCGTGTGTTACCGTAGCGCTCTTCTAATCTCTCAGAAACTTATTTTTCTTTTAAAAGTTACTTCTAATGAACGAGTTTCATATAAAGTTTTATAGAAGAACATTTCAATACGGATAAAAAAAATGTCGTGGTATCTACTATCTGTAGGCTAGACTCAAAGGTTCTACATTTTGTTCACTGGCTGTCGCTCCAATAGTTTCCCGACTTGCTACAGCAAAATTTTTTTATCCTGCTACGTTTTCTTAAAAAATGGGAAAATTCCACTCTTTCATAGTACGGGGTTATCGCCTATTCATGCCTCTTCTTTTGGCATAATCGTCCTTACTGGGAAAGGCGTACTAACGTTTTGTGTTTACCAACTTATCGTAGCTAGTTTTTCAGAGGGTGTATCGAAACTGTAGGCATTCTGAGATCTAAATAATAGCGTCCTTCATATTTTTACATTGATAGATATTCCTGCCTCTATCATTCTGGCAGACTGAAGATAACGAATAATGGTCTCTGCGCCCCGCTCATTAAACCAGTCGTGAACATAAATACTGTATTACAAATTTATATTTTTGGAAAAAAATATTAAAGCTATAATATTAAAAATTATTAGTTCAAAAAACTTTACATCCAACTGGGCTAATAATATACAGAGACGGAAATACAAATATAACCTCAGTGTTCTACGGGATTGCAAGTTTCTCATGTGAAAAAAATTAAAGATATTTATTTACTTATGTTTAGTTCAAAAAATCATTTACAATCAATGGGCTAATATACAAATATGGAACCACTAAATGCTATAAACATCCTTCATGTTCCAAGGAGATCACACATTTCTTATATTTAAGAAATTAAACAAAACTTTTTTTCTAATTTTATTTCTATTTGGGGGAGTATGTCACAATATTTCCTCCCTCCCCCCCCCCCCNTCACTGGCTCGTAATAACTGACACTTATGTCATACAAAACAGGGTGTGTTTACCTACAGTTAGTTTACTTTTCTTCGAGTGCCTTTTCGGTACCTAACGTTCCAGACTACAGATTTTTTTCTAAAATTAAAAATAAGAGTTGGAGGTCCTGGACAGGGATAGGACCCAAGTGCGTCTCAGGGCAGACTTCTATACGCCTCAGCATGCAGGGAACATTCTGAATACAGGGAACGTACATCGCGGCTTTACTGGGATTGTGCAGACATGGCCGCGATTGGGGGTCATAGTTACCACCCATAACTAGCTAACCTAACCTACAAAAGTAGGGGGGAGGCACAGGCTCGTACACTGAAAAAAAAAACCTCGACCGGAAACAATCGCAAAGTTGCATGCAATTTATGAAGTATAAAACAGAATTCTACTATAACAGAGAAAGGAGAACTGATTATTACATAGAAATGTGCCTGAAGCACTAGAAGAGAAAGATCATTAGGGAGGGGTCGGACAACAGGCTAAACGGACACCGGCTCGATAAGCGCAAAGCACGTGTTGTCCGAGCTGAAGACGAACAAGACTGCACTTGTGTAGTATTTCCGAGCGCTTCGTATCAGTTACAATATACAGCGCGGCAACCTCCAACATAAATTATTCATTTGGAAATTACACGTTGCTTGAGTGCGTCTACATTTTACAAAGGACTTCAAGTACAGCCGCCAGATTGCGTCCATGCGTTATCTGGAAATTGTGAAACCAAGAATTTAATGATAATTTTTAAATGATGCTGCACTAATTACGCCATGATTACTTCACAGAAGTTCTGAATTTGTGTTTGTTCTATAGCGGAACGTATATTATGTCAGAGAGGTATAGTTTTGGTTGAAAAAAGTGGCTCCAAACAACTGTAGTACGCTGGGAACCAGTAATTCAACATGGCGTGCGAGGCTGGACCTTAACTCCGGATCGAAAGACTGCTCTAGTTCGAATTTCTCCAAGACATAAATACATGAGCCCTTTTATTTATAGGTAATGCTGAGTTAGCTTATCTCGTAAGCCGCCCACTAATCAGCCTCCCGGCGTTAAAAAGCGGAAGTTTACAATTCCAATAAATCAAACAATAAAGAGAAGCGTGCAAAATGTATGGGCGTTGAGGGAAGGGGGAGGTTTCCTGGTTCCGCTAGCTGGTATTTGTGAATTGCCCGCAGAATGGTTGGGAATGGGAATATATTAGTATGGGCTGTTCACGGTGAATTAAGTACTTTTGAAATCAACCCTAAAAAAATTAATCGCTTGTAACTGCATATACAGAATGTTCGAAAACTTAACGTCTGAACTCCAGATATAGTTTCTTTGAACCAATTGTAACGCAAAATCTCTATACACATATATCCGGAAAAGCATTTTTATAAAATTTAATAGTGTTCAAAGCTGCGGTGTACAACGCCTGTAGAACAAGGCGGTGCGACCATGCGTGTAGGACTGGTGTGTTGATTATTATTAAGTGTATATAGGGCTTTTGTAATACAATTGATTAAAATAAACTATGTCGGGAGTTTGGACGTTGAAGAGAATTAAATTATGTACAAATATTCCTCCGGATATTATAAGTGTATTGGGCTTTTGTAATACAACTGGTTCAAATAATCTATGTATGGAGTTCGGGTGCTGAGTTTCCGGACTTTTGTACATTACAGTCCACTTCGGCATGCGGGAGGCTCCCAGTTACGTAGGCAGGGAATAAATTGAAATAGTCTTAGGACTTTGCGTTATATTTCGAGCGTAATGTTCAAAATTTATGTGCAGTGAGGTGAGAGTTTCTTGTTTTATTCGCATTTAAGTAAGAATTTCCATATTTATAACATCTATATGCCTGACAATCCCACAATTTCACTTTGATGGCTCATGAATAAAGTGATGAGGCCCATAGAAATGTAATATGGTGGAAGGACACTACGTAATCAGACAAGTAGAGCCTAAGCAGGTGTCTCAAAGGTGTTCTGGAGAATACGAGTTTGTGGTCACCGAATGTCATCCGCTGGTCGGGGGACGGCGGGAGTCGTAGCGGTGTTTGATTAGTAAATTAGATTAAACTTGAAAGGTACACTTTTAATTAATAACTTTTTCGCATTTCGGATTCAAAGTGTGGTAACCATATCCCGCACACTCTCACATGAGAAATTTGTATATTTATTAAAAAAGAAAACTAAATGAGTGTGTACAGGTTTATCGATAATCATTGCCGATTGCTTAACACTTTTGAGTGCGGTGAATATTTATAAATATCCAAGACAAGTTAGAAGTGAGTAGCTTATATCCACCACGTAATGAGCACCAACTCCGTTGTTCTCTGTATTCTCACTTATCACCATACTGGTCCACAATACACCGTACGTTACACTGTACTGTTCATTACTGGCCGACTGTCAGACATTATGGTGGCGATTCTTCAATGTTACAATGCAACCGTCTTTCTTAAATAACATAGTGTGCAAACTACTGAGATCATTTGAGTAATTTACACTTTGAGTGCTGTCGACGTGTTATCTTTGCAATGAACGTTTTGAAAACTGCTGGCGAGGTAAGACATATTACTTCGCCAATGTCTTCAAGGAATATTACGGCGAACTCCATGCAACTCTGTGCAGTGCATAAAGTGTTAATAGTGTCCTGAGAACTATAACATTCAGGGATACATTTGTCAAATAAAATGTTTATATAACTGGTGTATCACACGACATTGTAGCTCTGCTTTGCTTCCATTATTATATTTCAATTATTCTCATACGAATCATAGACGTTCAGTGTATATTAATCATACTGTGAAATGCCTGGTAAAATAAGAAAATTAATTCAGACCCACAGAGAGTCACCAATGAAAAAATAATGGTTTCTGTCCACACTGAACAATTTAATTGCAACAACTACAAAATGTTTTGTTGGGAATTCACGATGTCTATTACTTTTGGTGAAAAGTTCCGCCATGCACTAAACTGACGTGGTCACTGAACAATTATTTTGTTCACATCGCAAAAAAAAAATGGTAGTACGACTTCCCTAAATTATTTTTTGGCGCATTTCTCTAATAAAATAATTGCTGTAAATTTCCACCTTCAGACATTCTTCGTTTCTGAATCGTTGTACTGGAACACACGAATGTATTGGCTCCCTCTAAGTCACTAGCCATCATCCCGCGGGACACTCATGGAGGGCGGTACCGCTGCCCTTTGGGGGAGCCAATCAGGTGCCCGCCTTAGACCTCCCTCCCCTAGTTTCCTTCACCTCGCCCAAACCAACCTCCTCCACTTTGCGGTAGTCTTCGGCTTTTCTTTGGCCCCGAGGCACGTGCTGGGTTTTTAATTAAAATTACAGACCAAAATAATTTTACGGAACTATGTTGGTTGCCCTCCGGGCCTCTGAAGTTCCGTCGATTTATAGCATAATACTGGCGCTGACAGGAAGACCGGAGCTGCTCCATAATTTGACACTTGAGAATTTCGGAAACTCTATTGGTAGAATGACCTTTCCAAACTTTTTCTATTGGGAAATTTCTGTTAGGGCCATGGCTTGCATGGCCTGCAGGGCGCTGGGCAAGTTGTAAGGAACTAGATAGTGAAAAATCGATTTAAGCACAATCTAATACAAAGGAAAGGGTTTATCATCACCAACCCGAAAATGTGTGATTTCAGTGGTTTGTATGACAAATTTAAGTAATCTTAATTTGGCTGAACTCTTTTCCTTTCTGTACTCTGCCATAATAATAAATAATGCTGGTTCTGGACCACAAAGCAAAAACTTAGTTTCATTAGCCTTACAAAAACCGAACATTTTCATAACATTTCATTACTTTCTTCACATAAAATAATAAAAATTATCCCCTAAACAAACCCAAGGAAAATAACATACGATAATTAAAAAATGTTGTGGGAGAGCTGGCTTAATGTCTTTGACTTTTAAAAATACCGTTATTAAAAGCATGAAAATATCATAAAAACTAAATATTGAGTACACGAATTATATAATAAAAAAGCTAAAATCTCTAATATAAAATTTTTTAGGAAAATCCAAAGGGTTTCGTTCCTTTTTACTCGTAAAAAAAAAAGCCGATTCTGAAACAGTGATCCTGACCCTAAACTTTATAGTACAATTCTCAACAAATCAGTCCCAAACAACACAACACAAGACAAAAAAAAAATTTCATGAGATACGTATTAATACATTGTGACGGAGTGTTATCGTAACATCATTGATTTTCCTTCTGCCTCCAATACTTCAGATTTCCCAGATTTTAGGCGTAGTAACTTTTCATCTGCCATTCTTGTAATGTGTTTCCTTCTCGCATGCCCAGTCCAGTAACAGGCTATGAACGAAGTAAAATTACACCTTGCCCCTGTGCGTTGTAAAAGGATTCACGAGCAGATGGTGTTTCGCCTGGATTTACTTCTGCCTGCCAAGCGTAGCTGCTGTGCGGGTCGCCCAGAGAGTTGAGTTGAGAGATTTGGACGGCTCTTATATACTGTTCACGGTAAAGGGAGCACTTTTGAGGCCCTAGTTATTTTTTTCCTATCAGCCAGTTTTGATCCTTCCATCAGTTTTTAAAATATATATTGCCATGTAAGTAATAAATACAGTATGTTCCACCGCACTCGGATGTTAACGTCTAAGGCTACAATAAAATAAACTTATTGACTATTGTTCCAAATGAGAGGGCTTAACAAAAATTCTCACTTTACTGTAAATAACCTATAACAACGAGGTCTAGTAAGCCGATGAGGGTGAAATGAAGTGAGAATGTAGCAGCCCCGGAATGCAAGGGCGGGGGAAACGGGAGATACCCGAGAAAACCCGTGGACCAACGGCATCGTCCGGCACGATTCTCACTTGCGAAAATCTGAAGTGACCCGGCCGGGGATTGAACCCGGTTCGCCTTTGTGGGAAGCGAGAAGTCTAACAGCTCAGCCACCGTGGCCCCGAGACGACCATAGGCGGCGGATGAGGAAACTGTGCTTCGTAGAATTTTAAGTGATGCCATGCGTGAGACACTACTGAAGTTAATGTATGTGCTGGGACTCTTTCAGGGCGAGGTTCTGAACTTTGTTTTTCCCAGAGATTTTTGGGCACTATCTTTTCCCGTACAGAAAGACAGCGCTAACGAGGTATTGAGGAACATATACTCACGCGCTCTTGTAAAGGAAGAGACTTCTGGGCACAAGCTGAGATGAGATTGTACGGGAGAGTAGTAGTGTCAAGGCGGTCCAGGAAGCTGCAAAACTTAGTCTGATTTTGAGTGATGTTCTGGACAGAGAGAGAGAGAGAGAGAGAGAGAATACAAACACTATTATAGTTCAGTTCAAATGAGAAAATATTCTTCGCGCAGCTTTGAGGGAGGGAACGTAGGGGAGGCAGTGAGGGGAGGAGCCTCCCAAACGCTCGTCGCTGGAGGGAAACCACTGCCACTGCTGGCGCTACAGAGACCAAACTGATAAAATCGCTCTCTACTACCTCACATTTAAATACAGTGCTGCAAGACTTACTTTTTTTCGACAGGTAATATTCACACGCGGAGCAGCTGCCACCTGACCTTCCTCGACCGCTGTCACTACTAAACTGAACAACCCCGCCCCTTCGTGCAGCTACAATGAACTCTCCCGACTCGCCCGACGCGTTCTGGACTTCTGCGCACTATTTTCTCATTTGGATTTCACTATGCCTGCATCACAAGGTGTCTTGGTGGGGAGAACATCCCCGGTTCTGCCCTGATTCTTTTAAGAGGGGTACTGTGGAGAAGCACATCCTGTGGAGAAGCACTACCTACTTCATCGCGGGTTGTGTGAGTAAAGTATACCCGGTACGTTCATGTAAGTCCTACAGTGTATCTCTAATGTATATCCTTTGGATATCCAGTAGTAGATACTCGTTTGTATCACTTACTGGATATCCATTAGATATTACAAAACCATATGTGGCCATTACTTGTATATAGGACATCAAAAATATCTATATCACTTTTTCTATATTGGGCTGACATTTGGATATATTTTGGTAGTCTTTTGAATGTAACTTTGTTCATCTTGAATTGGATATATCGAATGTCCTTGGATATCCTGAATGTAGAAGAGTGACATTCGTCAAATAGTTAAGGGCACGACAGAATGTTGGATGGTCTCCTCGTACTTCCAGTTCGGGGATGACACTCAAGCACATCTGGATAGATGGGACGTAATAGTGGCTACACTTAGAAACAGGCCACTTATAGTTAGTGCAGATGTTAATGCTAACTCTGAATTGTGGCATTCTCCTGTCACAGATGAAGCAGGTGGATAAGTTGGTCAGTTTATACTGACTAACGACATAGATATGGCCAACAGAGAGGGAAAATTACCCACTTTCGTCTTGCAGGCTCATGATACACAGCCGTATCTGGACATCACAGCGGTTAACATGAGGGCTAGGAACTATGTAAAGAAGTGGTATGTGACGGACGAAAGTTCTAGTGACCATAGACTTATTGTGTTTGAAGTATACAGTGATGGAAGGAGTGCACCTCTGTTAGAATAAAATGAGGTTAGATATGTACATAACATGACGGATTGGGCTGCCTTTGACCATGCCCTGTTGAGGAGGCTTAGAGAATGTACTGTTTTGGAAAATGCAGAAATTGAAGAAAGAGTAATGGCAATTTAAAAAATTCTTCAGGGGATGTGTGAGGAAAAGCTCGAAAACGACACAGGGTTTCCGAATCTGTCATGATGGGACAGGGAATTGGAAGATGAAAGGAAAGAATTGCGTAGAACAAGGAGAAGGTTGCATAGACTCCGGGGTGAAGACCGCGAGCAATTCTCCTGGGTCTATAAGCTAAAGAAACAAGCCTACTTCGGCAGGGTACGGAAGAAGAAGGCAGGGTCGTGGGAAGATTTTGTGACCCGTGCTAGGAATGAGGACCCTTTCGGCCTCGTCTACAAACTAGCGGCAAACAAAATCAAAAGAAATACCCCACTGCCGCGTATAAGTAAAAATGGTGTAATATTAACTGACCAACATAGGTCAAAGGAGGTCCTACTCCACACGCTCCTGCCGGATGACTCCCTTGAGGAAGAGGGGGAGGTGCATGCGAGAAAGAGACAGTTAATGGGAACTGCACCAGATGTGCAAGATGTTCCAGAATTCACATTAGAAGAGCTAACAGCAATTGTATACCAGATGAAGAATGGGAAAGCTCCAGGCATGGATGGAATAACTTCTGAAATTCTTAAAAGAAGTTACTCAAGGATCAAAGAAGTGCTGTTAAAGATCTATAATGACTGTCTTCGAACTGGCGTGTTCCCTTCCCCTTGGAAACATGGGTACTTGAGAGTGATATATAAGGGCAATAACAAGAAACCTGATAACCCTAAGTCTTATCGACCATTGACGCTGCTTCTGGTGCTGGGCAAAGTCTTTGAAAAACTTGTCGACAGAAGCCTAATAATGACCCTAGAGGCGGAGGACACATTAAATGAAAAGTAGTATGGATTAAAAAAAAAGGGAAAAGGAACAGACTTGCTCTACGTGACATTATGAAAGCCATTAGAGAAAGCTCCGAAAAGTATGTTATGGGAGTCTGCCTGGACATTTCTGGAGCCTTTGACAATGCCTGGCGGCCGGAAGTAATGCATCAACTCAAAAGTAAGAGATTCCCTGCAAACATCTATAGGGTCATACAGTATTTCTTTATTAACAGATGGAGGCTGTACACGGAAAAGACCACGCATGTTAAGAAACGCTTAATGAAGGTATGTCCCCAGGGTTCGGTCCTTGGGCCGATCCTGTGGAATGTCCTATTTGATAGATTTTTGGATCTGGGCCTCCCGCCGAGGTTTACTGTCTTTGGATATGCGGATGATGGGCTTATTTCTATTTCTGGTAATTCAAGAAGAATCGTGGAGTCCAAGGCCGCAGATATCATGGAAAAGATTTGGATATGGTCAAAAATGGTAGAACTGAAATTCTCCATAGAGAAACGAACACCATGCTACTGAAAGGCAAGCTCAAGAGACCGCCAACGGCGCGCTTCAGGGGGAATCCAGTGGAAAATGTGCACGAATTCAAGTACCTGGGAGTCATTATGGATGATAAAATGAGCTTCCTCAAGCACATTGAGTATGTTTCTGGGAAGACTATTGTGGTCTTCCAGAAACTTAAGATTGGTAATACCAGCTGGGGACTTAACTATAAAACGTTAAGAGTCATATATCGAGCTCTGTTTGAAGCCATCATTACTTATAGTGCAATGATGTGGTTCCACAGATCTGAAATGTCTTGGCATAAGAGGAAGCTCATTAATGCTCAGAGAACGGCACTGCTGACTGTGGCTAGAGCGTATAAAACTGTACCTAATGAGTCGCTCCCTGCATTGGTTGATGTTCTGCCCGTTGGCCTGTTGGTCAAGTACAGAGGGCTAGCAGCGGAGAGAGCGCGAGTCGCAAGGCTGGCTAAAGAAGCCAAAGACGAAATTATGCAGGATATCCTTCAGCAATGGCAAGAAAGATGGGACACATCTTTAAGAGGTAGATTTACATATGAACTGTTACCAGACATAGAAGCCAGAATGAAATGCAACTGGATGAGGATAAACCACTATAGCATGCAGCTATATACCGGCCATGGCAACTTTAAGGCCAAGCTTCATAGTCTGCGACTGGTGCGATCTCCGCTGTCCGAAGTATGTGGTATTGATGACTCTGTGCAGCACATAATCTCGGATTGTCTAAAGACTGAAGACATTAGAACATGGATAGAAGAGATTACGGAAGAAAAGAGCATTCACTTGGAACTGGGAAATGTAATTATTAACAAAACTCTCCATAAGATTTGGAATGAGTTTGCCACCAAAATTGGAAGAAGACTTGAGGATTTCGATAAGTGGCAAGAAGAGGAGAATTCTGATGACCCATAATGGGGTATTCAGGTAAAGGCTTTCTAAAATAAGAAAGTCGGAATATCCCAGATTGGCGAGGAGGGCAGGTTTTTAAAAGAGAAAACCGGTATAATACCGAGTAACGGCATAAAGAAAGTGAATGGCCTGAAGAGACAAGAGGAGAAAGTGCCGTGCACTGTCTTACTCATCCGAGTACAGTTGTAGTGCAGACAGTTGTAGTGCGGGAGGATGGAGGGTGTGCCAGCCTGCGGGCCTTAAAAACCTGTCCTTTTTATCGTCTTTATATAGCGTAAAGCAGTGTATAATTTTACACAAATAATCCATTTTAACCGATTTGCCTATGTAATGTATGGGGAACGTGCCAAAAACAGTTATATTGGTACTGAGTCGTGAGTGTGAGAATGTGTAACCGTGTGTGTTCATATTATTAGTACCTCTGAGATTCATAACCTGCGTCGCGTTATTTTTATTTTGTTTTGAATGCAATTTCAATACTACTGGTCAATGTTAGTTATACTGAGGCATTAGCTGTTAGTGTCCAATTTGTAAAGAAAGGGCATTTAGTATTTTACATATTGTATTCCTTTTATTTCGTGGTTTTGCATAGCCATGCCAGATTTTGTATAATTTCAGGACGCAAGTTGTATAATATAAAATAAAATGCTGACAGCCCTGATTTCTACGGTATTTGGTAGAGCCATCAAACCAAGCACGCGTCACACAAAGATACTAGCCAATGAACGAACGACCCTAGACGCTCGCCAGCGTCTAGAGAAAACTGCGTAGTCAGCTGCTCGATAATTCTCAAAGTTTCCCAGCCTCTGCTTATTCTGATCCGAAACACGAGAAAACCCAATTCCCATTTTTTCTCAGTTTTAACGCCATTAGCAGTCCATGAATAAGTAATCGGTTAATCGCTACACGTCTATTAACTTTTAATTACGATTTGTCCGACTCTTGAATTTCCTTTGAAAAAGCTTATCTCTCGGAGAATTCTTTATTTAATCCGCCTTGCACACTGTTCTCAGTCAATTGTAATATTTTCCTTAAATTTCTCTTGTTCCTTCCGCTTTCACATTCAATCTTTCCATCCACCCTTTATTCTATAACTCTTTATCATCTTTTTAAACACCATTCTTATTGCCTTGTGTATTTTCTTTTCCTTTGTGTTTCTTTTGCCTGATCTCACCACTTAAATACTTTCTTTTCTACTACCAGAAACGCGCCATTTTCCACACGTTAGTTTATTCATAAACGTATATTTTTAATTTTGTATGTTTTTTTTAGTAGTCTTTTACAGAAGGCGATCTCAATGTGAACAGATGATTTTTTTCTTTTATTCTACGTTATGTAACGCCATCGCCCTGCTGCACGTATTTGAATGCAAGCAAGGTACAAAATACCTCGGTTAAATTCTTAGAAAGAAAGGGAAGATGCAAAAAAGCGAACATTTATAGGAAGATGTAGAACAAAAAACGTAATGTTAATTTCTTTCAAATATCTTCACGGTAATATCGTATAAGTAAAGTTTCTCTCTGGTATATATATATGTTTCATAACTTTACATGACTACAGTGCCACAAACTAAAAAACTTACCCATGAACAGAAATTATATATTTTAAGTTGGACAATACAAAAATAATGTATTTTTAAAATTCTTTACAAAATGGACAATTGTTTTTGTTTTAAATCTCTTAAGAAAGCAGAGTAAATGTGTATCGAGAGTAATTACACAGAGAGTAATTACACAGAGAGAAAATACACATCCAAACAGCTCTGAGGCTGGATGCAGACCAAGTTTAAAACACCATTTCTTTTGATTATACCCCCACCATCTTGGACGACATATAAGGAGAAATATAATTTTTAATTAATGCAGTCGTCGCTAAACATAATGTTAAAGAGATGTGATTTTATCCCTGTTGCAAAGATCGCCTTAATTTAAAAATTGTGTTTAAATAATAATAGCCACACAATCATGCTAATATCATTCGGGATACTTTAACCAAAGAAAATTCCAAAGAGTCCATGAGTACCTAGAGGGGGCATGCCCTTGCTGTCGGGGGAGAGTGTTTGCATTTTTCCCACTAGGAGCGCTGTGCTGCGAGGAGAGCCAGTCGGCCAGTAGACGCGAGAGAAACATCAAGCCGCTCCCTGAAGAATGATGGTAAGGGGTACACCCTACACAGCCCTGAGTAAGCTGGAGGGGGCGAGCGTGGTTCCATATATTGCCAATGGGCTCGCAGAGTTTTGGCGGGAGATCTCAGTATTCCTTCACCCACGCAAGGGAGAGTTTCGCTCTCTGAAAGGGAGAAGAAGGGGGGAGGCACGCACATCCCGTCGTGTATCGATCGCCTGCATGCCAGGAGACCACATAGTTCCATATATTGCCGATGGGCGCGTTGAAATAGTGGCAGGAGACCTCAGTGTGCCTTCACCCTCGCAAGAGAGAGTATCTCTCACAGAATGGAAGATTATAAGGTGAGGGGGGGGGCGCATCCCCTCCTGCATCTATCGCTTGCCAGGCTGATGGCAAAGGGGCTAGTCCCCCCCCCCCTCCAAATACCACTCTCAAAGGATGGTTGGTTTTAAATGGGTGCCTGTTAACAATTGCATGTCTTCAAGCGCAGTTTTGTGTGTGTATGCGCATGTAGGATAAAGCAACTGTGTTTAAGCATGTGTGTAAATCCTGCCGTTAGGGTTCGCTCATACCGCCTCTCCATGGTTCGACCCTCAGTTTGGCTAAAGTAAGTAAATGCATAGCATGGGTACTAAGTTTGTGAACATTTGCTGAAAGCGATAGCAATCTAGTTTTAAATTACTAATTGTGTGATCAATCTATACAACTGTATACCTCGAAATACGAAATCTCTTCGATAACATGCCCTCCCAACCCATACAAATATGTATACAGTATATATATGATGGTGCAGGTTAAATTTCTAAGACTTCGATAAGTGTTACACAAGTTAAGATTACATCTCGCTAGACACATTCATTAATGCGTAGGCTGTCAAACTCATTAACAATTGCATTGTTAATTTTAAAAAATTAAAATGTGCGTACACGCCGATCATCATTACTGTTACAGTATGTAACCTTGATTAAAAAAAAAATACTCCGACCAACAACCAGTGGTCCGGTTTAAAAAATTAGTTTTTTTCTTTTAATTTCCATAAGCGATACACAACTGATAACGAAATTTTGAGACACACACACTCGTAATTTGTGCTCGCAAATATATTTTAAATTTATAAGTCAATATCGTATTACATTACTAACTGTAGTGTTAAGTGACTAAAATGTGCGTGTAATAGGTGTGCACGAGTGTGCGTGCGAGCCCGCATTCTTTCCTGACCACTGTTGAAGCTGCGAGAGTCAGCCAGCCAACTAAGGAACAGCTGTCAGGGAGCGTGTAGGTAAAGGGTATCATACGATTCCAAACTCCGCAGATAGACAGCGCCATAATCGCCCGAAGGGTTCCAGTACAGGTCGTACTTCAAACAAGAACACCTCGCATCGTGCGCGCGTGTCCATTTGGCAACACCAGAGCACCCATGTGTCCCCATTTCAATAAAATTTAGTATCCCACTTATATTAAAAATTAAAAAATGTTTATACCTCACTACACTTTAAAGTAAACAAACAATATTTTATACCAAATAAAAAAAATTACATATATTTTTATTACATTATTAAAACATCAAAGACTATGTGATTACATAAATACAAATTCGCATACATATTGCCCACAACTATGTACAGAACTAGTGAAAAAAAAACACTAATGCTATAAATTGCGTTTACACATTGCCATATGTTTCACTAATATATACTTTCTTGTAGACAACTAACCACACAACATGCATCGATCTACATCACACTCAGGGTTCCTTAAACAACTACTCCTTTCATGACGATGCATACTGCGAATATTCTTAAATGTTATCCAAAAATGCTGGCACTGAAATCCAGGTGATGTTATACCTTTTGCAAGATTAAAGCCGCAACATCTCACACCATGCACATTTACACTGAAGAGCCAAAAACACTGGTACACCTACCTAATATCGTGTAGGGCCCCCCGAGCACGCAGAAGTGCCGCAAGACGACGTGGCATGGACTCGACTAATGTCTGAAGGTATGCAGGAGGCAATTCACGCCATGAATCCTGCAGGGCAGTCCACAAATATAATCTGCGCCAATTTGAGAAAGGGTTGCACGTTTGTCACGTTTAATGATTCTCGTCAGTCGTCGATTGTCCCGTTCTTTCACTATCTTTTTCTGGCCGCAGCGATGTCTAAGATGTGATGTTTTACCGGATTCCCGATATTCACGGTACACTCGTGAAATGGTCGTAAGCGAACATCGAAATGTTATCGCTACCTCGGAGATGCTATGTCCCATCTCTCGTGCGCCGACGCAAATATAGGTAACCAGAATCCAATTCGCAGAGGGATATGATAGATTGTTCGAGCCACAACATTTACCTAAATGGGGAAGGAATCAGACATGGTCTCATACAATCATTAATGCAGTAGCTGTAACATACAAGTAAACAGTAAATAATTAAATATCATGTGTGATAAATGATTGAAAATAAACCTGTTAATAACAACTGTTAAAATGCCATTTTTAAAGACGTTACAAGGGGAACGCACTGAACATTGCTACAGGCTTTCAGTCAATAGAATGATAAGAGTCACCGCTGAAAGTCTCATAGGTACACGCAGCATAAGAACACTGCACGCCATTTCAGAGCCTTGCACGTAGTGGCGATGCAGCTCTAGATGCGCGTGGTAATTTCGCCCTTGTCGCTCCGGCGCTTTTCGGTCTCAAACGCGGGAAACAGCTCCCGGTAGGCGGGAGCCTTATGTTAGCAGCGAATTAAGTAAAATAGTTCTGGGACTTGACGTAGTATTGCGAGAGTAATATTTAAATTTATGGCAAATAAATTATGTGTTTTACTGCTTTATATAGAGTACGAAATTGCATATTAATAACACATTTAGGTTTCCAAAAATATCACGTTTTAACTTGATTGACGCCGCACGAATAAAGTACTTAAACCCATGGCAAAGTAAATTTTACGTATGGCGGAAGAATACATAGTGAGAATAAAAGTAGTTCTTTAGAGCCTGTCTCATCCGTTATATTTAATTTTTTATTTATTTCTTCCTAATTCAAATTTAGGAGAATTTATTGAAAAAAATGTGACCGTAGAAGCTTAGCTAATTGCCTTACCCATCCTTACAGACATAATATATAAACTACTAAACGCATATTTGCAACAATTATCTTAATAAAAAATTATATGTATTAATTCATTCTCACCTTTTAATGACAATCAGGGAACACCTATTAACAATCGGGTACAAACATTTGCACATAACTATGAAATACAATGCTTCTATAATGAAACATTTTCAGTAATGACCCTGAAACTTCTGTTATGACACTAAAACGGATTATTTTTGTATAAGGGGTGACACAGCATCTTAAGCAGGATATAAAAAAGCTAGTGATCGGTTAATAGTGAACAACGTAAAAATATACGAACAGAGCCACGTCAAATTTTAGAAATAAGAAATAATGCCCATATTCCCTACTTACCTGTCGTTAAAATACGACGAAAATCCCATTCAGGATCGGTGTGGCAAGTATTTTTAGGTTTTCCTACGATCAGGTGCGATCAGAGCTTGGCCATCATGTCACCTGGTGGACAACTTTACAACAGACAATCGCTCTATGTAATTTTGAGTTTTTTACTATCGTTTGCCAATATATAGATAGGATCTATGAATAAAGGAAATAAACTACTGTGTGTGGGATTGGATCTACTCATCGTTACCATTGTAATTCCACTCGGTAAATACATCTAAAAGAAACACCACAATTTTGACACATCTATAATAGAATCGGCCGAGGGTGGGAGTGGGGTGGAAAGGGAAAACTACGTCTGTGCGACTACGACCGCATCGTTGGCCACCGTGCGCATGCGCGGGAAGACAAGCCGAGCCAATCGCGAGTCACGCAGCCTGCGACCAGATATTATTAACTCCTCGGCCTCTCGCCCGCAGCACGCCGCTAGCTCCGCTCAGACAGCTCGCCCCCCTTCTAGCTCCTCAAACAGTCGCGAGGCAGCGCCACATGTCGCCAGACCCGGCCCGCGGTCATATTTCAACCCTCGTCCCTCCCTCCGAGAACAACCCCCCTGTCGGCTCCTCCGCGAAACCTCCTTGCAGCTTCTCGCCCCTTCTTCCTTTCCCCGTCATTCCTGCGCCCACGCTACTTCGGCTTCCGGAGAGTCGGGACTGCTCACTGGCGCAGCTAGGACTGTAGCACTAGCAGTCTCATCTCGGTGCATTACGTGCAAAACTGCGCCTTACTGTCTGTCAGCACGCTCCACGGTCCTCTGCCACGTTCATCTAGCAAGCCGCTCAACTATAGTCAATTCACGGTTACTCCCACCTTTTCTAACAGCAACCCACAAAACGAACTGGAAGTAATTATTTTTAATACTTACGTTTCAACTAAGAAATAGTCTAGGTACAAGAAAAATTTGTGAGTTTAATTACCTTTGGGTTAGATTCCATAATCCTTCTTTGTATAGTAAAGGCTCAATTTTTTTTTCTCGTTGGTTGCTACTCCATAGAGTAGCCAGTGCTACCCCACACCTTGCAGTATGGGTTTTGCTACTTGCTTATTACCTCGCAAGTCTGCTATTGGCTCAGAGTCGTCCAGGGCGTGCCTGACAAACTGTGATGCAATTGCAACGGCGACTTTAATGTACGCGCGTTTGAAGTATAACTTGTCCTGAAATAAATTCGCGAAATTTTTCTATCCCTATTTCCGTAAACTAATCTAAATGTATGCCAATTTTAAGTATTTCTTTGGAGGTGTGCTATAATGTATACATAGGTGTGAAATTCTTTGAGAATCTTATATTTACAACATAAGCTATATGTGATTAAAATCCAAATATATACTCTTACAAGCTGCCTGGGGCATATCCGAGTTCGTAAGGCATGGATGTAGTGATTAAATTAAATGTGTAATTTTTATTTATTTATAAAGTTATAAAAATCTACACAGCTATTATTTATAACCTTTTACTACCTATCTCTATTGTAAACACTTAATATTGCTATCAGTGAGTGCAATATTTATGCCAGTCTTAATTGTAATAAAAATTTTTTGTCACTGGCTTGATACTAGCGAGTCACTTGAGCCTCGCTTATTATTTACACATAAACATCCAAAATGTCCACTGCCGAACATGAACATCATTACAAATGTCTGTACTATCCTGATACTCTCAGACCTCACTCGCTGGTCACTGCGTTGCTCGTCGCTCCGATACTACCACACACCTGGCGCTAATTACTGTACGTTGACTCCAAGCTCTACACAGAGGTACGCCGCATCTTATATGGCTGAGTCGAACCGGCCCAGAGGGTTCTTCGCTCCACGGGTCGCGCTGAGAGGGAAGAGAGACGATGACCAGAAAAATTCGCGCAGCCACACTACCCAATACATTCTATCTTCCAAGGATGGGAGAGGCATGAGTCGCGGTAGCCTTATTGCGGCACGCGTTAGTGTTACGCAGCGACCCGTTTTGTCATCTCTGCCTTCTCTTCTCCAGTTACCGGTGATAAACTCGCGCGCAGAAAGGGGGAAGGGGATGAAGGCAAGCGGTCTCATGTTAACAGTATGCATGCAGGCTTCATAGCAAGAGCGGAGTCCAGTGTTGCCAGATCAACCACCCCAAAGGCAAAATGAGCGTTTTTTTAATCAACCTTAGAAAAATTTTACTGCTTCTACATGCACATATTTTAACGGGCACACTGACTACCATGGGCCCGGTAAAGTTGGCAACAACGGATGGAAAGTAGTTGTGAATACTAAAGTGTTTATTTTACCCTCTGTTTTAAATGGGTATACTATGGTGATTCGCAAGTTTATTAAAATATTTCATTTTCTAATAATTTTAGAATTTTCCTTGGCAGACGCAGGAATAAAGTGATGAAGCCCTTGGCAATGTTAATTTTACATATTGTGGAAGAATACACAATGTGCATACAAGTAGATTTTACATAGACTTTTCGAAAGCGCTCCGTTTACCGCGTACAGCCTTAACCAAAAAAAAATTATGCACATTTTGCGGAATTCCAGAGAGTTTGGCAAGACTGGCGGAGTCGCTGACAGGCTGACGGGATTCTAGTTCCGTCGTCGCCTGAGCTAGGCTCGTCCTCGCGGCGCGAAGAGACGGCGGCGCGTCACGTCATCCTCGTCTGACAGACGGCATGATACAACTGTGAGAAACGCACTGCACCGCAGGCGGAGTGTTGCTTGCTCCCACGATCCCGCAAATATCTTATGTTTTACCAACTACGAGCAAGGAAAGGGCGCGAGTGTAAATTGCAGGTAACGCGCAGCAGTTTTGTAAACACAGGCCCCCTCAGCCCTGCATGTAACACACTGCCAGGCCAATTGTGTTAGCATCTGCGCAGCTTTTTACGATAGATATGTATCTATAGTTTTATTAAATTAGCAAGTTTTATGTCTTGTTGACATACAGCCTTAGATTAACATGAGGGGTTATTTAGTCAGTAATGTAAGGTACGTAAAAAAAAAGTCCCCGTGGATTTAATTTTAGTAATAGGCTATTTAGTTAGTTTAGGTTAAAGCTAACTCTCTTTTCCTTTCAGGTAAGTTACCATCATATTATGAATAAGTAAATTCCGGTCAGTGTTGGCTCTGCTAACACTCACTGGCAACTTATTACATTTTCTTTATGTTCTCAGGATCCACTGGGGATTCGGGGGGGGGAGGGCAATAGCGCCACTAACCCCCACCAGAGTGATGTTCAAAACCACTCTGGTTAAGCCAGCGTGAATTGAAGTAAAAGAAAGATGCCCTGCCCCCTCTCTACTAGTATGTTCTCTACCTATTATTAATAAAGAGCATGGTTTCCACGCATCTGTCTCCTGCAGCATTTTCTGATATGCATGCAACAATTTTTATTTATTTCCTGCCGAAAGGACTTTTACGGTGTCTGTGCCGGTTTTTCCCTTTCTCTTCTTAGTACAGTAATTTAGCTATAAGTACACTTAGGGAGGTTTACATGGCTGAATCGTGGCCATGGCAGCCCAATCCCCCGCTGCCGCGATGCATGTCTCCTTGCATGTTTTCCTTTCCTTGTAGGCGTATGGGGCTTAGCCCTGAGACGCAATTAACTCCCGTCCCTACCGCGGGCTCACACATAACAATTAGTTTTAGAGTAGGTTAGTAAAAAAACAAGTTTTGTAAACTGATTAGTTATTGCAGAACGTCTGCATTTTCATCACTCGCAAATAGTCCACACCAAATTAAATATATAAATATATATGTACATATATTTTGCTAATTTAAATTTTTTTTAATTGGTAGAACATAATCGTGTTAACATACTTTTAAGAATCGCCAAGGACGTATCGAAATTCGTGAGGTATTGAGGTCTTAATTAAAATAAAACAACGAATGCATTGTTATATTTATTTATAATGACAAAATAAACAACTATTATTTACAACATTAAATTACCTATTTTAACTAGTTATGCCAACTATTCTCAGTGATCGCAATATTTAATGCCAATCTCAATGCTAACTTAAGTCCTTATGACTAGGGTCACCCAATTTTCGCGAAAAGATTTCCATGCTCGTTAGATTTTAATGCCCTTCGGCTATATCAGCACTTTTATTTCGCTTATTGGTCGTGTGTGTCTGTGAGAAAACATTTTCGTACTTGACTGGCCAATAAGAATCGGGTTACTCGTGTAGCGTGCGTCTGACACGTAAGACGCTGACACGTAAGTAAATCGTCCAATCAAGAACGTGTATCTGCGCTAAAGTGTTATGAAATACAACTGGCCACGAAATATTTTCCCAGAAATTTGGTGTCCCTACTTATTACTATCTTTATATTTGCTAGTCACTTAACCCGCACTTCTTGTTTCAAAAATGCAATCAAACGTCTACGGTTATCATTCCAAATGTCGTGACTCGCGCATCCAATCCCACAGTCCCGCGGGTCAGGCTCACTCTCCACTGTACAGATGCTCGCAGACTTCACTCTCGCTGGTCAACGCCACCACCGCTCCTCGCCTTGCTCTGCACGCCTAGCGCTCAAGGCCGTACAAGGCCCCAGAATCTCTATTCGAATGCCCGTCGCTGCTTATATAGACTATCGGGCCCGGCCCAGAAGGTTCCTAGCACTCCGAGTCACGCTGAAGGAGGTGAGAGCGATGACCAGAACATTCTTGCAACGATAACCCAAGACATTCAATCCACCAAGGACAGGAGAAGGCACAAGTCCCGATAGCCATATCTTGGCAAGCGTGCGTGTGATGCGCACGCTCTTCTCCGGTTACCGGTGATGTTCTTGAAACACTGCGCTTCGCACGCTCGAAGAGGACGAAGCAACGGAAACACAGAGCGGCTGCACGTAACAATACTTACACTGTGATCAGTATCAATATGAGGTTCGAAAACTTCTCTTACTTTTACCCAGTTAAAATAATGTTCACAACTACAAATTTTTTCGTTATAATAACTACAAAGGACGCGACTGATTGTAAAAATACAGTAAAGGATATCTGATTGGGACTTAGCACGCCAATGGCTGCTGGTCAGACAATAATCAACGTCGCACAGTATGGCAAGCGTATCTGGTATGTTGTGGACCAATAGGACGGTGTTAAGTGCAAATAAAGAGGCCAACACAGCCGGTGTTTCTGTAGCGGCGTACACAGCCGCCTCACTTATAGACAGAGCCCCCGAGTATTTCGCGGAATGATTTATCAGTAGGCTACACTGCACAGTCCTTTGCACACTCGAGCCACTGTCGTTTGTTTATTGATTGCTACCATCGAGTGAGGCCTTTCAGTACTGTCAAAATTGACACACTACCTGCTTATTACTGGCCTACAGTTACGCAGGGCGTGCCCAATGAACTGCCGTCCAATCGTAATGGTAAATAAAAAAACAAGTGCATGAACTCTACCTAGCTACCAAATAAATTGGCGAAATGCGGGACTCTACTTATAGATGTAGGCACTATCATTCCGCGTTATAATTAGATACCAAGGTATGCGGCATACAAGATGTGTGTCACTGATAGGGACATGCGTTATTTTGGAACCGCAGCCTAAACTCCAAGATGTTCTAGGCTCATGTGACTTCTGCCATTGGCCTACAACTTGTGTTAACACACCCCAAGGGCGTATTTAGCGTATATAATGTATTCACGGTAACTTCAATATTTTCTGAAACCCTGCTAAATATCTACTTTCAGGGACCCGATTATGTATCCTTCCGCAATATGTAAACAAAACATTGCCATGTGACACCTGTCAAACNCTACTTTCAGGGACCCGATTATGTATCCTTCCGCAATATGTAAACAAAACATTGCCATGTGACACCTGTCAAACGCTTTGCAAACAAAAACAGTGCCATGTGGGTACTCTCAAATATTTTGTAAACAAACAGTGCCATATGGGAACTGTCAAATATTTTATTAACAGTGTCCATGTGGGAACTACCAACATTTATTTTTGAAGAGAAACAATGCCATGTAATCTTAACTGTCATATACTTTAATAAAATTCTCCAAATGTCTAAAAAAAATGCTAATAAATTTAGCAAAATATTGTAATACATACAAAAAGGTAGATTGAAGTATATATCGGAACTGTTAATTATATAATTTAATTAAAGTTTACTTATTGTATTAAGATTTATTTACATATTTGGTGTAAGGAAAAAGTTAAATTTTACATAATAAACTTTTGGAAGTAGCACTCAGGTTAAAGATTTCACTGTGATAAATGGTACCGTATTTTATCACATATAAGTCGCACATTTTATTTAAAAAAATTTATTGAAAACTCGAGGTCCGACTTATAAGTGAGAAAAATTCCTCCAGCCCCGCACTAACGTTTCATTTACTACGAATTCACGGCCCGCGGCTCGATTTCCAAACTCTTCAGCGAACAAAATCACTTTCATTTTTAAACCTACGGTGTAGGTACATCGCTATTCCATCAAGAAACTGTCGCACTTCTTCACTGCCACAACATCAAAACAACACTACTTGCGGCGCAAAGACGATATANCCATCAAGAAACTGTCGCACTTCTTCACTGCCACAACATCAAAACAACACTACTTGCGGCGCAAAGACGATATAATAGAAAGACGTGTAAGCCAACGCTACTGTGCTGCTATCTCTTACGCTTCACAAAAAGCTTTCGAAAATAATCGATTATCAGTTAGACCAAAATTCGATTCCTTTCATTCTTTTAAAATATGTTTTTCTGTTAAGGATTGCGAAGGGAATTACGTAACGGNAGACCAAAATTCGATTCCTTTCATTCTTTTAAAATATGTTTTTCTGTTAAGGATTGCGAAGGGAATTACGTAACGGGGATTTTTATGTGCCTTTCTATATTTTGCACGTTTATTTGATAAAATGCAGAAATAACAACGCTAATACTAAAATTACATCTTAACCTAGAATTATCTTATAAGTTGAAAGAATGTGTTACGTTAGTTTTATAACCACAATTCAGCGTCTCCAATATCCAATATGGCGTGGTTATACTTCTGAAAAAAAAAAACGTGCCCAAATGGACAATATGGAGTGTATGAGTCCGCTGGACAGACACTGAAATTTATTTAATTTCAATTAATAACAGTGAAATCTTTACCCATGAGTGCTACGTGAAAATGTAAATATATAGTTTAGGAATATTAACTTTACAATTACGGCATTAAATTTATACATATTAATATTTAACCCACGAACTATTTCTTTTCAGCTATAACCAACATGTCCCTTCAAAATCCGTTGTTAATTCGTACGGACTTTTAACAAATTATTATAATTTATTGAAAAAATATACTTAAAACTTAAAACAACCAATTTATATAGTGCTTCAGTGCTAAAAGCAAGACAAAACCTTTTTCCATATACAATTTTTTTATAACCAATTGAACATGTAACTCCTAGGGTGATTTTTCAAAGGTTCTTTTCAAAAGAATCGAAGATACCGTGAAAGACACAGCTGTTGAGCGACCAATATCTAGTAAAGCGATCACACAGGTAAATAACGTCCTATAGTTGCCAGTAGCCAATGAAAATCACGAACTACGATCAAGCAGGTCAAGAACAGTAAAGTCTAGCATGTTAACAAATAATAGCGCGAATTTTTTCAGGTCACTAGTATTGAACCTCTGCACATGGTGAAAAGCCCTGCAGCTCTCACAGCCAATAGTAAACACTCAGCACTGCGCTGGTTTCATTCCGCGTGGCCGGGTGGAAAAAAAGAAAAGTTCGGTCTGTGGCGGTAACCGATGATCATGTGACCTCTGTTCGTGTACGCACAAGACTGTTGAGTATAGGTTTCCCCCATCATCTATAAACGCAAAATGGTAGCGTCTCTCCTTGCAAGTTGGTAATGACTGAACGTGGTTCAGGGCGTGTGTAATATGATGCTACAGAATTTCGCAAGTAACTGAAATATACAGGTGTTGACTTCAGATCAATCCACAAAACATTACGGTCCGTAACCATCGCCAGAGGTCCGGAAATTTCGCGAGTTAATTTGGCAACAAGCTAGACTCCACTATCCTTTGTGTACTCGAGCCTCAGTTAGTTGTTCATTGGCTGAAGCTCCAGTTTTACCACAGGCCACGTTGCACTAGATTTGGTCTTTGTTTTCTTGCAGGTTAGTTACTGGCTCAAATCCGGCCACGGCGTGTCTTACAAGATGCGATCCAATTGAAAAAGAGACTCAAATAAATGTATCTGTATTTGAAGCATAGTTAGAAACCAGAAGAATTCTCGGATTAATTTTCAGACAAGCTAGAGTTCAAAAACTTATCCTGTACGGTTGTACAACTTTGCAGTTGGTCCACGCATTATTTGATATCTCGTAGAAAACCCTAAACAAATTATATAAGTTAAAAAATAAAATACAGACTAAATTATACCTTCCAACTCTGACAGCAAGCAGTCGATGGACAGTTAATAGATGCAAGATTGTATATATGACTGTGAAATTTTGCCTATACGTCATCGAATTTCCGAATTTTTCAGATCTGTAATTATAGATTGTCCTCGTGTGAATTCGCGGTATTTGCGGTCACTAGTCACAACTGATTGCGATCTCAAAGGGAGTAGTGGACTTAATCAGCGCAACGTGTCGCCGCAGAGTAAATATATACACAGAAACGAGATGGCATGGCGATTCCTTTGATGTGGGTGAACCCATTTACTGATTGGCTGCGAGACGCTCTGGGAACAGGCCTTGGGCCTGACTGGCTACCTTGCGCTGGTAAAGGTTCCCTGTTGGTTATACTGCCGCTGTTGGTTATACTGCCGGTTGGCAAGTAAGTTATAGTGAAATACAAATGAGAAAATAGTGCACAGGAGTTCAAAACGCATCGGGCGAGTCGGGATAATCTACTGCCGCTGCGTGAAGGGAAGGTATTGTTGGATTCGTAAGGTCAGCCGAGAGCTGCTCTGTGCGTGTGTATTACCTGCCGAGAAAAAAAAAAACAAGTCGCGCAGCGCCGTATTTAACAGTGCGGTACTGGAGAATGGTGTTATCAGTTCTTTGTGTATAGCATCAGCAGTGTTACGTTAATTCCCTCCCTCCAGCGGCGAGCGTTCGGGAGGGCCCTCCCTACACTACCTCCCCTCATTTGAACTTTACTACACCGGGCGCTGATTTGCGAACGGCGTTCCGAAATGTTGCTGGCTAGTGCCGCTATTTTTCTGGAGTGTGGAGATATTTGGGCGGCTCTTAACATCGATGTATTGAGAGCCGATGAGGGTGAAGTGAGGTATGGAGCAGCGCCGGAATGCAGTGGCGAGGGAAAACGGGAGATCCCCGAGAGAACTCGCCGACCAGTGGCATCGTCCGGCACGATTCCCAGATGCGAAAAGCCGGGAGCGATCCCGCAGGGAATCGAACCCAGTTCGCCTAGGTGGGAGGAGAGTAGTCTAACCACTACACCAACGTGGCCCTCTTTGCTGGCGTGTGCTGCTGGAGCTCGCAGAATAAGCGCTTATTTCACCTCTGTGTACTTAATTACTCTGTGGTAGCGTCAGTGGACTAAGAACGCGCACTGCGGTCACGAGAAAGAATTGCACTTCACTGAGGTAACAGCCAGGAGGACGTGTTCCCTGGAAGAGGGTGGGAGAAGGAGGGGGAGGAGTGCCTCACGAACTCGCCAGCTTGCCGGGTGTTTAATCACGATGTCGCCAGCCGCCGGCGCAGGGTCGGAACAGTCCATCTTCGCCCCTTAGGGGTGGGGCTTGCGTTGCGGTCGACGCCAATAAATTGAGACTAAGCGCCTCTGCTAAATGGGTCCTGCTTGCGGATGGAAAACGGGGCAGAGGGGTAAAAGTGTCCGAAGGACGTCTAATAAAAACAAAGCTTTAGGACGTCTGCTTTGCAAATACCTCGTGCTTGTTTTCCTCCGCATTCTGCTCGAAACCAACACATATCAAGGGAGATCTCCTAAGAGCGCCAGTTCGTTATCGCACCGCACGTCGTTAATTTGATTGTACTATGCTCACCATGTTGATACTACGAAAAGTATAGGCTGTTCACGGTAAACAGAGCACTTTGGAAAACCCTGCTTAAGATCGACGTGTTAGCCCATTGTGTATTATTTCACCACATGTGCAATTAACACTGCCCTAGACCTGACTGCTTTATTAATGCTCCAGTCAAGTGAAACTGAAATTACAATAAATGTGATTATGTTACAAATGTTGTAATTCTTACACTTATATGAATAAAAACCAGAAAACTAAATTAATTACTTCATTCTTTACAAATGTTAACCCAAAATTTTTAATTCAACGTGAAGACATGGAACTACTTTCCCTCCGTCTTACCAACTTTACCGGGCGCATACCAGTCAGTGAGCCCGTAAAAATATGCGCAGGCAAGAGCAGTGACATTTTTCAAAGGTTGTTTTCAAAACAATCAATTGTGTACACGTCACGCTATAAAAGGAATTCCAGAGTAAAGTGCGCATGGCAACGTCGCTGTAACAAACTTTTGAGTTCCACGTTGAACTGTTTTTTTTTTCCTCAAGAATTTTCAAAAACATTCGGATTATTGTTACTACTGTAACCTTTGATGATTTACTTCACTCAGTGCCGAGTTTGATACCAGTGCTGTTGAAAAACTTTGTAGATGCACCTTAAATGTATGCGGAAATACATCTTCGCCGCCGCTGTAGTCCGAAAATTGAGTTGCGTTAGCGGGTGCAGTCAACTCTGTACCAGTCAAGGCAACACTGCATTCCACTTAATAATTTAATTTCAAATGAATACTGAAAGAATACCTGATTGTTGTCTTTCTTACAAATAAAACTATACCCTTCATTTTAGGTTAAATATGCGTTACGAATATATCCTTATTGGTACAATGTTTATGATTGTAGTAAGGTTATTAACGCACAGAAACAGGGCGATACAGGGGTATATCGTACCCCTCCAAATTTTTAGAATGGGATACAATGTAAGGTAGGTAGGTTGACCAAATATGGGCACTAGCCAAATTATGGTCACTGCATAAAATCCCGCGTAAATGGCACAATGACCGCTAGATTGCAGCACAATGCAGTGCTAGACTGCAAGTGGTTACGGGTTGGTACCAATAGCGCCCAACACGAAGCGTTGAGCACGTAGAGGAAAGCGCCATCGTATTGAGGTGCGTCGAAAGACTTCTAATTTTCGTGTCGCGGTAATTATTGTAAGGTAAGTACATTGTAATCGTTTCATTTATCTGTATATGTTTATAAGTAGTGGAATTTAGTGTATTTAAGCATGTGTGTTATTCATGTAGCTGCCTTGGTTTAGTTGTAATTCGCAAGTATTAATGTCGGTGCGAAAGGCCTCAATATGGGCAAGTGAGTGCCCATGTAAGGTACACAGTGCCCATGTAAGGTACACAGTGCCCATGCAAGGTACGTGGTGCCCATGTAAGGTACACAGTGCCCATGTAAGGTACACAGTGCCCATGTAAGATACACAGTGCCAATATATAGTACGCGGTGCCCATAAAAATGAACAAACGTCAAAAATCCTGCAAATTAAATATTTTCATCCAAGCCACTTTGTTGTTTAAGTTAATATCCTCACAAAAATAACATACTACCTCGAAAAGTTAACATTAATATGTTTGGAAACTAAGTGACATTAATTTTTGCTGTTAAAGAAAATGGGAGAGCATTCATTTATTTAGTACGTGCCTGTCTGTAAGTAATAAATTATTGTCTTATTAATTTACACCATGTTCCACAATATATGTGAAAAGTATTCGTTGTCAAATTACGTGATTAATTTAAAGAAAACTATATGTACCGTATTACTAGTAAAATTTTATTTTGTATGTTCGTTTTAGAACATGCCGCCAAAGAGGAGTATGGTCAGATAAACACCTCAAGGCAGCTTTGGAAGCAGTAGCACAAGGGTTGAAGATAAAGTGGGCCGCAATCAGCTTTGAATATGTCTTTGCAGAGTACTGCGTGGAATGGCAGAGTGGGGAGTGTGAAAAAAATTAGGACGCAAATCTCTCTTAACTCCAGAACAAGAAAGTGAATTGTGCTCGAGAATCTTTCTCTTAGCAGACGTAGGGATGCCACTAACTTCTAAAGTTGAGACTTTCTGTGTAGACATTTTGCAAACAAAACAACATTTGTGTGCCAAGAGACAATGACAAAAACAGTATGCTTAGAAGAAATTGGTGGAACTACTTTCTAAGTCGCCATCTAGATGTTGCTCAGCGATACTATCAAATTTTCAACCCAGGAAGAGCAGCGAAGCTCAATTTAGGTATATTGTGGACGATTACTTTCAAACTCTTCACACGATTTTGAACAAGTTATACCTCATGGACAAACCTGAACGAATTTTCAATATGGATGCGAAAGGTGTGCAATTGAATCTGCACAAGTCACTAAATGTTTTAGCAAGGAGAGGAACTAAAAGAGTGCCAAACATTGCACCTGAAAATGCGGAGAGTGTAACCGTTGTTGCTTGCGCAAATGCTTTGGGGGCAAGCTATCCTACCTGTTGTATTGTTTAAAGGAAAGAGATGCAAGCCTGAGTATGTTGATAAGTTATCTCAAGGTGACATAGTTTTCATGATAGCAAAAGGAAGCATGACATGAAGTACATTTGTGAAATGGCTTGAACATTTCTGAAGATACAAGTCTGCAGGAAAAATCTTTTTGATATTCGATGGAGCAACATCACACATTGATGCTAACATTGCTGCAGCCGCTGATGAACATGACATCTCTCTGCTGTGACTTCCAAGCGACTGCACACATGAACTTCAGCCGATGGACAAAGCTGTCTTCAGATCCTTCGAGTACCACTGGGGCAACGAACTTCAATTGTTTTGGGAGAAAACTTTAGGCAGGAATTTGAACAGATCTAGTTGGTACTGTTTTTTCACATGAATTTCCCCCTACAATCCAGATATCATTCCGGAAGTCACCTTCCCTCCTTCCACTCTCACACAAAAGCTAAACAGTACACCTGAACATGCAACCATGCCCTCTACCCAAGCACCAAGTGAACTTAGAGATCAGTCTTCATCAATAGTAACATCCCAAAATGTGACAAACGCGACAGCATCAACCTCTCCGAAGATTATGTCGTCAGACTCTACTCCTGGGCCCTCAGGCACACTACAAAAGCAACATAGGCGGTCAAGTAATAATGCAAGTATAACGACGATAGTGATGATATCACTTTACATTATTCAGACCCATCACTAGGATCACTTGAATCAGATGATAACAATGATGTAACTACACCTAAGCCCAGCAAACAGTTTACACAGATTTTGAAAACGACTCCAGCCCGACCACTGGCAGAGACAAAATGTCGCAGGTCCATAAATTACAAAGCTGTCAAGATTAATAGGAATTTATTTCCCGAACAAAAAAAAAGAGCATGAAAGAAGCGACAAGGATCAAAACATAGAGATCATCGACCTGGCACTGTCACTTGTGCAATGAAAATAGGAAGACTGACATGGCACGATGCAAGGTTTGATTTCGTTGGGTTCATGATGAATTCGTAGGATTGGGCCCTGTTAAAGACCCCGAGGCATTGTTAACTTTCAGGTATACTTCTTGTGAATAGATCATTCGTTTGTGATAAAAATGTGATGAAAGAAACGTATAACTATAAATGTTTTGCTGTTCTACTTTAGTGACCACAGAAGGGTTTTATTGTAAAGGTAATTATTTTTTGGGAAAACCGTTATTTTTGTAAATCATTAACATTCAAATTAAGGTTGACTGATGCATAAGGTATATTATATGTAATTTGGATTAATATTGTATGTTTCTGTTTCCATGTTAGGCTGATGAACATGTGCACCTCTCATGTTGCTATCTCTGAACCCCGTTATGCTCAAAAATGTCGCCAATAAATGTTCCGAGTTGAACATGAACATATTCATTGTCGCTAGCCCGAATAATGGCGTCAATAACGACCTTTTACGCTAACTTAATCTATATCACTAATGAAAAGAAGTATGAGTATCGTGCACACATTTGGAGCACCTGCTCTTATTTTGGGCACTTCCTTAAGACTACAACTTTTTCACATTCCATAAATTAATGGCTTCTTATTCAAACATTGTTACTTCACACTATTAGTACTTGGTTTGAAGGTATACTTCTCATAATACAGAATTTTTCCGAACATTTGTCAGTTTATAGTGGCTGGGATTGCTTAAGGGTGACCATATTTGGTCGATCTACCTTAGAATATGTGCCACCACCCCCTTCCCGACACTCTAAAATATTGTTACATGTCGCTGGTTTGTATCGCATTCAGTTTCCCGTCCTGTTGACGAGAGCAAAGGAATGTTTGAAGGTCAGAGTTGTAACGTAATAACAGTGAGCGGCGTTTATAACGGCTGCGTGTTGCCACTCTAAGCCTTTTGCAACGCGCGCACTCTTGACCTTGAGTGGATTGAATTTCTACGTTTATCTGAAAGAATTTTCTGGTTCATTGGCCTTGCATCTCTCAGTGAGACTCAGGATGCAGGGAACCTTCCAGATCGGGCGACTTATACTATTTAAGCTGCGACTGGCTCCTCGGCTCAGGGGCCCGTCGCGGCTTAAGTAGTCTCGCTGGCCCAATCTAGAAGGTTCCCCATGCTCCGAGTCTCGCTGAGAGAGGATAGGGCACTGACTAGAACATTCTTTCAAAGATAACACCAGAAATTCAATACGCTGAATGTCAGGGGCGCACGAGTCACGATATGCTTATCACGGCGGCACGCGGCGGCCTGCCTTTGAAAATCGCTGCCCGATTCTCACATTACCATCAGTCTGACCTTCACACACTCCTTCGCTTGCAGAAGTGGAGCGGGGCAAGGGAAGTGATGCAGACCGGCAACATGTAACACCACAATAATGTTGCTAGATATCCAACACATTCCTAAGTAGGGATCATAGGGAGGGGCAGGAGAACGAAGGGCTCGCTCTCATGACCTAGGGTGGTGTTCCAAAACGTTACTCCGGGAGTAGAGGAAAGTAATAGAGAGTTACAGCTGAGTAAAGCAAGAATAAATGTGTTTTTGGAAAGAGCATGATGTAAATAGCACACTGTGTTAACAAACATATACTCATTAAGCAAGCAATATAATTTCTAAAAGATATTTGTCACTTTCCCCAAATTCTTTCTTTTCCAAAAAAAAAAATAGTTGTAAACATAAAACAGCTTTACATGCTAGTTAATCATTAACATTGCTCATACAAATTCACAGTTTTAACAAGATAACTTTTTAAATAACAAAACGTATTTTATCACTTGTCATTTGTAGTTTTCGTGTGTGTATGTCTGTAACCAGAATATCCACATTTCCTTTCAGTTTGTTTAATTCTACTAAATTTGCCGCCATTTTCCGCTTACCCTTCGTTACTTGCTGAAATAGTGCGTATAAAAGTTTTACTCTGGCGAGATGCTCAGAGTAATTACTCTGCAGTTTTGGGACACTGCCAAAAGCAAGTAAGACATTTACTCAAAGTGTCTTGGGACAGCCAAAGATAAAAGTTTACTCACCTGGTGGATAGATAGACACTCAATCCCCGATTTCCTGGTCAGTTGACAGCCTCTCGTCGTGTACGGTAGCCGACTGCCCCCTGGTCCAGAGCCCTTACTACACTTTATCTCCACCCCCTTTATTTCTTATTGGTCCTCAGTCGGGTTATGGGCGGGGTTACGGCCGCGAGATGTTGATAGTTCGGCGCAGTCGTGCTGTGCCAGCCAGGCCTAATTATTTTCTGCCTCTTAGCTGATTCCTACGTTTGTTGTCGTCGTTGATGTTGATGTTGCATTTCGATGTTTACCGAATGTGGTTTGACAACAATCACCGACGTTGCCACTTCTAGCCGTGAGATAAACGTAACACAGTAATTTACCTGCATTAAATTATTTGGTTGGATAAAGTCCGCGTAGTTGTTCCGGAGAGACGTGCAGAAAGTGCCAGGTCTAAGCTGGTGCTACAACACAATTCGAACTGGTAAATTATTACTGTGTAATATGCCGTCGTCACGTGTCAGCAATCCATACTGCATGCCCGCATAACTCGTAACAACCTGATATTGTATTAACGAAGCGCAAGTGAGGACAAAATTCGCATTTCCACGTTGATCCCGCGATTATTGTACTAATTTAAATTAGTTGCCGAATCATACCACATGCCTCCATCTAATAACTCCGAATAGCCTGCAGATGCCGGGTTTCTCACCCGGTACAGTGCCATCATAGGCGTGCGCACAAGGTGAGCCTGTTAGCCACTAAATACGGAAATTTCGCCAAAATATTTGTTATCGACCTAGTATTGCTGTCATAAACAAATGCAATTAAACTTTGAACACGGGTGATTTGTGGGAGAGTTCATGCCCATTTGAAACGTGTTGAAATTTATTGTATACAGGTAAAGATTAACAATCTTTGGCAATAATCATTGGAACAATATTAAAAGTCTGTGATACATATTAGGAAATAATTTACAGAACAAGAACCATTTAACACGAATGTTTTCAAAACACAGCGTAACCTGTAAATGTAAATTGACATCTCATGATTTGGTTAATTTAGTCTATCCGATAATTGCTTTGTCAGAGTTTTACCTGAATACATTTCTTCGCCTTTTGCTCAGTACAGCAAATATGTAAATCACCTTAGTAAACGTCATTTTTGTAGCAGATAATCATAAACGAATCTAGTCTCAACGTGAAGCATTTCAACTTTTCTTTCGTGTACATTATAGTTTTTAGTACCAAGCGAAACTTTATAAATGCTACGTTACTACATCACAAATTCCTTAGATCGTCGACACAATGGTTTACCTTCAGAAAACTGTAATTTAGTTAATCACAAAATATACCGATGAACTAATGTAATCAAAATGCAAGGTTATCATTGGAATTCAAATATAGAGCAAACAAAACCTTTGTTTGTGGCAATTCTGCTTTACAGTGGTTCATATTTAACTATATTTTATTTTTTTGGCGGCAAGAAAATTTGTGTTGCAGGACAATATTTTTAGAGTGTAGCTAGGTACCTGCAAATCTTTCGAATTTTTTTCACGAATTAGCAGTACTTCGAACATGTTTAGTTATAGTTGAGTGAATATTGCACTTGGATCATAATTTACTGGCTCAAAAGGACTCTAGGGCATTCAAGCAAACAGGTAGCGAAGCTTACGTACTGCAAAGTCTGGCAAGCTAGCGTTGGACACAAGTTGGCTGACAGCTCCGGAGAAACCCGAGGACATCCGATCACGCAAGTCTGAACAGACGGGGCCTTCGTTATTTCGCGTGCGAGTGTGGAATGTACGTTCATGAACCGAAAAGTGTGGAATGTACGTTTATGAACCGAAAAGTAATACATTTTGTTTGTGTTTGAAGTTTACACCTTACTCTCAACGTAAGTTAATCGCAAGGAAATTCATTTATTTCGCTAATTCACTCTCTAAATCCGAATCAGTGATTTCAATCAGTAGAATTATTTTACTGAATCGTCAGTTTATGAGCTATTTTCTACTGGTGAATCATCTTAATGTACTGAGGTTTTACTGCCAGGCCAGTGCAAGTCAATATGAATCACTAGAAATCACTGTTTAACCTGTGTTTAACCAACTAAATTTAGCAGTAGAATTTTACTGATTCAAACGGAGCAGTTTCAACAGATATGCATTCAGATACGCTGGTTTGGAGCAGTTTTAACTGTTTCGATTTTGGAGTGCAAGAATAATATTAAATCAGAAATTCTATCCATAATTCTTTAGTGTAGTACTGCGACTTTACATAACCACGTAAACTAACGCAGCACAATAAGTGAATAAATGTTACAATTGGAGACCCGGAAATTTCGCGGATTCACTTGAGCACAAGCTAGACTTTCTCAAGCAAGGGTGCATTTGACTTTCTAACTGTAACGCAGTTTGTAAGCCACGACCTAGGTGGCTTACAAGCCACGGCTTACGACCCAGCCAATAACTGACCTGAGAGGAAACAAGAACCGAATACTGTGCTACCTTGTCTGGGGTAAAACTGTATCATCCAATGAACAACTAACTGAGGCTTGAGTGCACAAAGGATTGTGGAGTCGAGCATGTTGCCAAATGAATCCGCGAAATTTCCGCGACTCAAGTTACAATAGTTTCAAAATTACAGTAAACTGGTGGTTTTACACCAGAAAATTAGAGTTATTTTTTAAGTTCAAACTAAGGTAAACAGAGATACCAAAATACATTATTTTACTTCAATAGCGCATGCGCAATAGCGACGTAAACGCTGGTAGCAAGTAGATCGTACCGCAAGCTAACTTGTGTGAAACGTCTGTTTCCCCTGCACTCTCGGCAATTAACGCGCGTGATCTTGTTTATTAAATAGCTTCGTTTATTTCAATCCTGTTCTGTGCGCGCTGCAAAGGCAGTGCATTCCAGTGTTGCGCAGTTCTCTGCAGCCATAGCCCATTCACTGTTACTTCCAACTTTTCTGAAGCCATGCTATACTTCTACACCAGGGATATTCCTCCGCCTCATGCAAACAAAACACGACCGAGTATAGAAAACTACACCAAAGGGACAACGCACCACATTCGTACCCACTCAACCTTAATAATATACTGCAGAAGAGCTATTTCTTATTAGGCATTACCAACACACCTAGTTTCTCTTTTTTTTTTATCCGCGTTAATTATAAATTAAAAAATTTAATTTATAGATAAAATATAAGAAAAAGTTCAATTGATTAAAAAAAAAGGACTTTTATGTGAGCACAAATAAAAAAAAGGCTATTTAGGCTTCATCCAAGCATATCATGCATGGTTAGGGACCTGCTAAATACGCCTTATTTTTTTAGCATTAAGCTAAAATTCACAGTGCTATATATACACTCGAGTCGGCGTCGTTCCTCCATTGGCTGCTGCCTAGATGCCAAGTCACTGCCTTCCTGAGTGAACTTCACGTGATTGGGTCACACGATTTTGAAGTGTTAATTTATTGGCGCAGAGTTACCCGGGGCGTGTCAGATAAAGAATGGTCAAATGACAAACATATTGCAAAGGAAAAGTGTTTCAAGTTTAACGTGTCTTAAAATAGTAAAGCGAATTTCGCAGGTCTCTTTGCATGGTGTGATTTTTTTCAAAGGCTTGATTCAAAAAGTGAGAAGAAACCCGCGAATAGACTATACACCAGAATTCTCTAGCGAAACTAAGTTTGTGCAGTATTCGCCCAAGTTTGGTGGCATGAACGAAAATGTAAACAAACTGTTAAAACGCATTTCTTCTAGTGAAGAAGACGATTAATACGTTGGATTGAGTAGAATTTTTTTTTTTACGAATTCTTTTAATTTCTTCCTGAATTTTCTGAGAGCAATCGAAATAACCTAATTCCTTAGCATAATACCTACCGTTTCATTTGTATACCTGTCTCTCACAAAAAAAAAAAAAAAGTAATGTTTCAGTTACAAATTTTAATTTCCTTGTGCTGTTATCGTACGCATTTAACAAGGCATCCATGAAAAGTAAGCAACTATAGAATTTCATCTCAGGTTGATACACTTACTTCATAAAACCAAAATATGGGCCTAACTGCGGAAACACGTCGAATTTGTCTACACTACATAACTCCAGCTACACTCCTCAAAAGATAATTGAGCGTGTGCTTAAATAAGTGACCCCGAAATAATTTGCACCAGCCAAGAAAAAGAATTGTGCAAAAGAGTTATGACGTCACATCCGATTGAGAGAAATCCTGTACTGTGCAGCTTTGCGAGCGTGTGCAGTTTACATAAACGAAACAATAACTACATCTCACGAACGCAATGTACCACCGGACGACGTGTGTGGATGCCATCGTCACCTTCATATACTCTTGTGCGCCTAGAAAATATGCGTGTAGGCTGTTCACGGTAAAGTGAATACTTTTGAGGCCTTAGTTACTTTTTTCGTATCAGCCATTTTCTATCCTTCCATCACTTTTTAAAATAAATATTGCCATTTAAGTAATAAACACAGTGTATATATTTCACCGAATTCGAAAGTTAATATCTAAGGTTACAATAAAATATATTTATTGATTATTATTCCAAATAAGAGAGCATCAAAAAGTGCTGACTTTACCGTGAATAGCTGCCCTATATGTACGTGTGAAGAGTAGAGGGGGAGAGAGGGAGAGAGGGAGAGAGAGAGAGATAGAGGGAGAGAGAAGGAAGGAGCGAGAGGGAAGAAGGAGAGAGAGGGAAGGAGAGAGAAGGAGAGAATAGAGAGAGAAGGAGAGAGGAGAGAAGGACAGAGAAGGAGAGAAGGAGAGAGAGGGAGAAAAAGGGAGAGAGGGAGAGAGAGGGGGAGAGACAGAGAGAGAGAGCGACGGAGATGTCTGCGGGTGTATTAGTGTTTCTGACAGGTCACTCCCCTCCCTAAGACATCGTGCAGGAGTGACGCGAATTTCTTACACCCGATTTTCTTGCAAGAAAACCAGCTTCATATAATTCTAATGTTGTCTTCTATTTAATTTGTTTTATTCCAATTCAATAACAACTTTACTCTGATACCGCAACAGATACCATTGGAGGTATTTTATTACAAAACCACTGTGTCCTTCTCACTCGAGATGGGAATATATACCACTCTTTACAGACATTAATCAGTACATCTGATGAGTTCTATGTGGACGAATGAACAAGCGACAAGGTGAAAGGAATAGGCAACGGCCAATGAATGTTGTGATTGAAGTGAGCGAAGAGATTTGGGCGGCTCTTAACGGCGAGGTCTTGAGAGCCGATGAGGATGATTGAGGTGAGTATGGAGCAGCGCCGGAATTAAAGGGCGGGGGGAAACGGGAGATCCCTGAGAAAACCCACTGGCCAGCGGCATCGTCTGGCACGATTCCCATGTGCGAAAATCCGGGAGCGACCCCGCCGGGAATCTAACCCTGTTCACCATTGTGGCAGGCGAGTAGTCTGACCACTACACAACCGCAGCCCCATATCCCGATGTTAAGAGTCACCTAAATATCTCTTCTCTCCTCTATGCAGCCTAGTTTTAATGCAATTAGACTATAATTTAGTTCGTCAACGTATTTCATTAGTGTTAAATGGTGGATATGTTTAAATTTCGAGTCGAGTGTAAACAAAATCGTTCATCACAGTTGTGTTGGCGATGGGTAAGTGAACGTCGGGTGCATTCGCAGAAGACGAAAATCTGTCCTCCTCATCTTTAGTCTAAGGATGGCTATCCAGATAAGAGACTCGCAATGCGAGGAGCCAGGGTGGTATCTCAAGGCGTTCGCACTCCGAGGACGGGAGTCGAAGGACAGGCAGGGCGTCTCTGGAGGGTGACAATTCTTCTCCAGCGGCGGCGGGTCCAGATAAGCATGGCGCCCCAGCCTCGCGCTCCCGAGAGGACCAAGGCAGTTCCTCGAGAACACAGCCGTATCTCGGGCCGGCGCCATTGTCNACCGTCACTCCCGGCGCCATTGTCACCCGCTTAATGGGGAAGTATTCCCCTTGTAGTCTAGTCGCGATTTCCTCACACTTTTTTAATCAAACCTTTTAAAAACTACCCCATACATGACGTGTTTGGTTGTTTGCTAAATATGTCATGTATCACAAACGTTTTATACTACTTCTGTTAACTTAAATGTGTCTTACTTTTGGAATTAAACATTTACTTACATTTCTTTTATTTTATAATTAATATGAATAAATTCAGGGAGGAAAGAGGTGTGTTGGTAATGTCTGATAAGAAATAGTTATAATGCTAAATACATATTATTAAACTGAGCGCGCACGAATACGGTGCATCGTACCTTTAGTTTCTAGACCAGGTCAANAGATAAGCATGGCGCCCCAGCCTCGCGCTCCCGAGAGGACCAAGGCAGTTCCTCGAGAACACAGCCGTATCTCGGGCCGGCGCCATTGTCACCCGCTTAATGGGGAAGTATTCCCCTTGTAGTCTAGTCGCGATTTCCTCACACTTTTTGAATCAAACATTTTAAAAATCACATCACATATGACGTGTTTGGTTGTTTCCTAAATATGTCATGTATCACAAACGTTTTATACTACTTCTGTTAACTTAAATGTGTCTTACTTTTGGAATTAAACATTTACTTACATTTCTTTTATTTTATAATTAATATGAATAAATGCAGGGAGGAAAGAGGTGTGTTGGTAATGTCTGATAAGAAATAGTTATAATGCTAAATACATATTATTAAACTGAGCGCGCACGAATACGGTGCATCGTACCTTTAGTTTCTAGACCAGGTCAAGCTTTGTTTGCGTGAGGCGGAAGGATATCATGAAAGCAGGACTTCAGAAAAAATTGGATGTAACCGTGAATTGACTGCATTCCCGGTTTCTTCACACTTTTTTTTTTAAACCCTTTCAGACGCAAATTAATTAACGGTTTCAAGTGTTGCAAACAAAAATTTTATGATACGTGACGTACTTAAGTCAACACTAAGCTTGTTTCTTTGTCACAGTCAATGAGCTGTTGGCTTTATGTTCGCTTACAGTTATATGAACCAATTATCTCCTAGACCAGTATGACTGTTTGCGAATCATTTACCCACAGGCAAGATCATTGGTCATTGAGTTTCGTAGTGTGCAGCACAGACCAAAAATTACCTACACGTGCGTAATGTACACAGTTGCGTACACTGGGTCTGAATGGGTTAGTAAAACCTTTGACTACTTGACTAAAAATAATGTTTTTTTATGTTAACACAAGTATAAAACGCTTGTGATACAAAACATTTATAGGTAGGGTCCTGAAAAATTCGAGAGTTCCACGACCACCAACCACCAGGTTACATTCCACGATTTTATGTACGATCGTGCATATATCAATTACCCATTGGTTGCTTGCTGCCACAGCAGAGGGCGATGATTGGGCGTACATTGTTTTACATGTTTCTCATTGGCCCAGAGTCCTCCAGGTGGTGTTAAATAACACGTGGACCAATGGCAAAGGTGACACAAACTTAAGAGTTTTCCAATTCTAGCTTGTGCCAAAATTAATCCGTCGATTTGTCAGGTCTATGTATAGGAAACAACCAAACACGTCGTACATGGGGTGAATTTTCAAAGGTTTGATTCAAAAAGTGTGAAGAAACTTCGAGTAGAGTACGCTGACGTCATCACGCCGCTTCGCTGCTGTTGGCACGCCTGCGCGGCGTTTCAAAACGTTACTCTGTGAGTAAACTTCTCTCTTTGCCGAGAGCGAGTAAAACTAGGTGTTTTGGGACAGCAGTGTCCCAAAACTACAGAGTACTTACTCTGAGCATCTTTCAAGGGTAAAATTTTTACACGCACTATTTCAGCGAAAAACGAGGGGTAAACTGAGAATGGCGGAAAGTTTAGTAGAAATAAACAAANAAAGCAGGACTTCAGAAAAAATTGGATGTAACCGTGAATTGACTGCATTCCCGGTTTCTTCACACTTTTTTTTTTAAACCCTTTCAGACGCAAATTAATTAACGGTTTCAAGTGTTGCAAACAAAAATTTTATGATACGTGACGTACTTAAGTCAACACTAAGCTTGTTTCTTTGTCACAGCCAATGAGCTGTTGGCTTTATGTTCGCTTACAGTTATATGAACCAATTATCTCCTAGACCAGTATGACTGTTTGCGAATCATTTACCCACAGGTANCTCCTAGACCAGTATGACTGTTTGCGAATCATTTACCCACAGGTAAGATCATTGGTCATTGAGTTTCGTAGTGTGCAGCACAGACCAAAAATTACCTACACGTGCGTAATGTACACAGTTGCGTACACTGAGTCTGAATGGGTTAGTAAAACCTTTGACTACTTGACTAAAAATAATGTTTTTTTTATGTTAACACAAGTATAAAACGCTTGTGATACAAAACATTTATAGGTAGGGTCCTGAAAAATTCGAGAGTTCCACGACCACCAGGTTACATTCCACGATTTTATGTACGATCGTGCATATATCAATTACCCATTGGTTGCTTGCTGCCACAGCAGAGGGCGATGATTGGGCGTACATTTTTTTACATGTTTCTCATTGGCCCAGAGTCCTCCAGGTGGTGTTAAATAACACGTGGACCAATGGCAAAGGTGACACAAACTTAAGAGTTTTCCAATTCTAGCTTGTGCCAAAATTAATCCGTCGATTTGTCAGGTCTCTATGTATATGAAACAACCAAACACGTCATATATGGGGTGAATTTTCAAAGGTTTGATTCAAAAAGTGTGAAGAAACTTCGAGTAGACTATAGGCGCTGAGTACGCTGACGTCATCACGCCGCTTCGCTGCTGTTGGCACGCCTGCGCGGCGTTCCAAAACGTTACTCTGTGAGTAAACTTCTCTCTTTGCCGAGAGCGAGTAGAAGTAGGTGTTTTGGGACAGCAGTGTCCCAAAACTACAGAGTACTTACTCTGAGCATCTTTCAAGGGTAACATTTTTACACGCACTATTTCAGCGAAAAACGAGGGGTAAACTGAGAATGGCGGAAAGTTTAGTAGAAATAAACAAANATTTTTACACGCACTATTTCAGCGAAAAACGAGGGGTAAACTGAGAATGGCGGAAAGTTTAGTAGAAATAAACAAATTGAAAGGAAATCTGGATATTTTTTTTACAGACCCACACGGGAAAATTACAGATGACGGGTGATAAACTTTGTATTTTTATTTTATAGTTATCTTTTATAAAATTTATTTTTATACGTTATGTTTATGGTTAATTTATCGCAAGTAAAGCTGTTTATGTATACAACCGATATTTTGAAAAAGAAAGAATTTGGGGGAAAGGGACAAATATAATTTGGAATTTACATTTATTCCTTAACCAGTACATATTTGTAAATACATAATGCTTTTTACATCATGCTCGTTCCAAAACCAGGTTTACTTTTGCTTTCACGGCTCGCGCGCCGTCCAGTTCCAAGATGGGGAAACCCACACCC
>NQII01004213.1:123877-140457 GCA_002778355.1 Clitarchus hookeri
GGGGGGGGGGGGGGGAACGCACGAAAAAAGTTTTTGTGTGGTCGGAAGTTTTTCTAGCGCCACGGGAGGACATTCATTAATTATTTTCTGACTATAAATGCAAAAAAAAACATGCTATGTATTCAGTGGAAAGCAGCAAAAAAAAAAACAGAACTTCCAAATCAGACAGAACAACAGCGAACGAGAGAACTTTACGAACGAAATACGTGCCTCCCGGCTGTGAGGCGTGTACAATATTACTATTTATAAATATTACTTAAAACATTTTTTCCAGGAAAGTGCGGATTGCCGAGGCCATGATTACTACACATGCGTTTGTGGGTGGTCGTCATTTCTAAGCATGCGCGTTTTTATACCCATAATTTTTCAAAATAGTATCCCAACCAAACAGGACCCCCGAAATTAACCTAGAATAGTGACTGACTATGTGTTTTTAAAGTTTTGACCAGCCTAATCTTTAATATAGTCAATTCACGGTTACTTCCGACTTCTCTGAAGCCCTGCTAAAGTTCTACTTCCAGGCTATTCCTCCGCCACATGCAAACGAAGCTTAACAAAGTCTTTAAAACTGCACCAAAGGCACATAGCACCGCATTCGTGCGCACTCAACATCATTTTGCATGAGAACTGTTTCTTACTAGGCATTACCAAAACTCGTTTCCTCTCTGTTTTATTAATGTTAATTATAAGGAAATTTTATAATTTATAGATTAAATATACGTTAAATAAAAACAGAAATATAGAACGCTTGTGATAAAAGACATTTAGAAACAACCAAACACGTCTTACATTGGGTAATTTTTCAAAAGGTTTGATTCCAAACGTGTGAAGATACCGCGAACGCACAATAACCAATAATACTATTTTAATGAGAATATAGTGGAAAGATACAAAATAGGCCATAAGTAGATCCTAAGCGGGGCGTTCATACGTGTCCCGTTAGCAAAACAGCCTGACAAACGACGTCTTTAGATAAATACATAACCGATCTACGTAACAACTTACTGATTCCCTAATAGAATTATAACGCAATGAAGCAGCAAAGGAGAAATGACACATATACGACAGCAAAGGTTTACTAATTACAGTGTGACATTAAAATTAAAATATGGGGGGGGGGTCGGAATACGACGACTTATAAATAGAACCCTGAGTATTTCGCGGATTGATTTAACGGCAGGATAGACTGCACAGTCCTCTATACATACCAGACAATCGTTTGCGTATTGGTTGCTGCGATCAAGTGGATACATATTGTACAGCAGTGTTCAGCGGTAACTCACACTACTGCTTCCTGCTTATACTGGCTCGCAGTTAAACAAGGCGTGTCTAAGGAGAGGAGAGATTTGGGCGGCTCTTAAAAGCGAGGTCTTGAGAGCCAATTAGGGTGACCGAGGTAAATATGGAGCAGCGCCCGAATAAAAGGGCGGGGGAAACGGGAGATCCCCGAGAAAATCCGCCACCCAGCGCCGTCGTCCGGCAAGATTTCCACGTGCGAAAATACGGGAGTGACCCGGCCGTGGATTGAACCTGGTTCGCCTTAGGAGGCGAGCAGGATAACCGCTCAGTCACAGCTGCCCCTATTGAATTTGTAATTAATATAAATAACAACCGGGATAAAATAAGCGTATTGGTAATGCCTAGTAAAAAATAGTCCTCATACAAAATATTATTAAACCGAGTGCGCACAAATAGGGTGCGTAGTCCCTTTTGTATAATTTTTAGACTTAGTTAAGCTTTGTTTGCATTAGGCGGATAAATTGTCTGAAAGTAGTTCTTTATGCAAGGCTTCAGAAAAGTTGGAAGTAACAATGAATAAGCTATAATCGAGTGGTATGTTCCATTGTTACATATTTTATTGTTACAAGCTTCATGCTTTTTTATTTTTTTCCCCATTATCAATAAAATGTATACAGCAGGATGTTATAAATTTGTATTACAACGCTGTAAGGCTGGTGGTACATGTTAAACGGAACAACTGTTGCGTATAAACACGGGCTCGGAAATGAATAGTTCCATCGCTAGCGGGCGATTCCTCCCATCCTCTGTCCAGCCAGGGTTTGTAAATCCCTTCCACACACGCGGTAGGTAGAGGTATAGATCGCTCCAGAATTACACATTAATAATCACGTTCAGTTCAAACTTTCCGGCCACGTCGCGTCATCTAGGATTGGCCCATCAACGAAGCCAATATGTAAGCAGTGACGTCACAACGCAAGTAGCGCCCCACATCACCGGAGCTGCGGTTAGTCTTTATTCTACAAACGGACGGCGTGGCCATGCCGCTGTACTCGTGGTCTGTGTTCATGCGTCGGTCCCCGTTCGACCTCGAAGTCAACGGCCCCCAGTTACGCCGGGCGATCCACGTATTCGTCCCGGCCAGCCAGCACAGCCGAGCAGAGATGAAAATTATCGTTCAAGGTAGGGATGGACGTCTTGTAAAATTTCTGGTGCAGGCGGGTAAAAAACTTGACGCAGGAAAATCGTCGGTGCCAGACATGAGACGATCGCGCGTCTCAGGTGTTAAAGGATAAAAAATGGCTGAAGGGGAAAAAGTAACTAGGGCCTCAAAAGTGCTCACTTTACCGCCTACAACAGTATGAATTGTTGAATTAATGACGCGTGACCAAGTATCTTACAAATGAGTGTTTCACATTGATGATAGAGATTATTATTGTATTATTAACAGTAATATACAAATTCTTCACGTTTGGAGAGTAACTTGATTTTGTTTATTTATTGCTGAAATTTCCGAACGCGTGTAGTCCATGGTGTTTAGGGGTTGGCAACACTGATGTCGGCGCACACAGGAAATTTCAACATCCCTGCCCCACCTCCCCGTCCCAAATACTTTTATCGCCCTCCTCCCACCTTCTTCCTTCATCCTTAGACAATCTAATTCCTCCTCCCTCGCTTCCCGGCAGAGAAGTGCCGACGAAGCACATCGCGCTCTTATTTGCCAAAGGGCACGAGCGAAGGAAGTCGTGGCTGGAAAAAACAAAGGTGAATCGGCGTGTAGAACGACGCGCTCCGAGGACGCCGTTTCTGCGTGTTGCTCGCGAGTCCTCGCATCTCCAGGCAATATTTCTTTNAGGAGAGATTTGGGCGGCTCTTAAAAGCGAGGTCTTGAGAGCCAATTAGGGTGACCGAGGTAAATATGGAGCAGCACCCGAATAAAAGGGCGGGGGAAACGGGAGATCCCCGAGAAAATCCGCCACCCAGCGCCATCGTCCGGCAAGATTCCCACATGCGAAAATACGGGAGTGACCCGGCCGTGGATTGAACCTGGTTCGCCTTAGGAGGCGAGCAGGATAACCGCTCAGTNTGCGAAAATACGGGAGTGACCCGGCCGTGGATTGAACCTGGTTCGCCTTAGGAGGCGAGCAGGATAACCGCTCAGTCACAGCTGCCCCTATTGAATTTGTAATTAATATAAATAACAACCGGGATAAAATAAGCGTATTGGTAATGCCTAGTAAAAAATAGTCCTCATACAAAATATTATTAAACCGAGTGCGCACAAATAGGGTGCGTAGTCCCTTTTGTATAATTTTTAGACTTAGTTAAGCTTTGTTTGCATTAGGCGGATAAATTGTCTGAAAGTAGANCGTAGTCCCTTTTGTATAATTTTTAGACTTAGTTAAGCTTTGTTTGCATTAGGCGGATAAATTGTCTGAAAGTAGATCTTTATGCAAGGCTTCAGAAAAGTTGGAAGTAACAATGAATAAGCTATAATCGAGTGGTATGTTCCATTGTTATNATCTTTATGCAAGGCTTCAGAAAAGTTGGAAGTAACAATGAATAAGCTATAATCGAGTGGTATGTTCCATTGTTATATATTTTATTGTTACAAGTTTTTTTTTCTATTATCAATAAAATGTATACAGCAGGATGTTATAAATTTGTATTACAACGCTGTAAGGCTGGTGGTACATGTTAAATGGAACAACTGTTGCGTATAAACACGGGGTCGAAAATGAATAGTTCCATCGCTAGCGGGCGATTCCTCCCATCCTCTGTCCAGCCAGGGTTTGTAAATCCCTTCCACACACGCGGAAGGTAGAGGTATAGATCGCTCCAGAATTACACATTAATAATCACGTCCAGTTCAAACTTTCCGGCCACGTCGCATCATCTAGGATTGGCCCACCAACGAAGCCAATATGTAAGCAGTGACGTCACAACGCAAGTAGCGCCCCACATCACCAGAGGTGCGGTTAGTCTTTATTCTACAAACTGACGGAGTGGCCATGCCGCTGTACTCGTGATCTGTGTTCATGCATCGGTCCCCGTTCGACCTCGAAGTCAACGGCCCCAGTTACGCCGGGTGATCCACGTGTTGGCCCAGGCCAGCCAGCACAGCCAAGCAGCGATGAAAATTATCATCCAAGGTAGGGATGGACGTCTTGTAAAATTTCTTGTGCAGGCGGGTAAAAAATTTGACGCAGGAAAATCTTCGGTGCCAGACATGAGACGACCGTGCGTCTTAGGTGTTAAAGGATAAAAAAAATGGCTGAAAGGAAAAAAGTAACTAGGGCCTCAAAAGTGCTCACTTTACCGCCTACAACAGACTGAATTGTTGAATTAATGACGCGTGACCAAGTATCTTACAAATGAGTGTTTCACATTGATGATAGAGATTATTATTGTATTATTAGCAGTAATATACAAATTCTTCACGTTTGGAGAGTAACTTGATTTTGTTTATTTATTGCTGAAATTTCCGAACGCGTGTAGTCCATGGTGTTTAGGGGTTGGCAACACTGATGTCGGCGCACACAGGAAATTTGAACATCCCTGCCCCACCTCCCCGTCCCAAATACTTTTATCGCCCTCCTCCCACCTTCTTCCTTCATCCTTAGACAATCTAATTCCTCCTCCCTCGCTTCCCGGTAGAGAAGTGCCGACGAAGCACATCGCGCTCTTATTTGCCAAAGGGCACGAGCGAAGGAAGTCGTGGCTGGAAAAAAACAAAGGTGAATCGGCGCGTAGAACGACGCGCTCCGAGGACGCCGTTTCTGCGTGTTGCTCGCGAGTCCTCGCATCTCCAGGCAATATTTCTTTCACTCCAACACGACGGCGAAGATGGAATTCATCTCGGGGTTTATCCGCTTTCTGAGCCGTGAACTCTGCTTCGGAGTTATTCTCCTAAGAAATGGTTTGCCTTTTACTACGAAACGAAATGAAAACTAATTTGGATATATATATATATATTTTTTTTTATAAACACTTTAATTCTCACATTTATCCATTCAGACCCAGTATACACAATTGTGACAAAGCAAACGAAGGTTATTTTTGGCTGTAACTGTACACTGCAAGGTTCAGTTCAGTGTCTTTACCTTCCCTGTGGGTATTTGATTCGTAGACGGCGTTTCTGCACCAGTCTGTGAGTGGCTCGTATTACTACAGACGAGCATAAATCCTGCAGTTCATTGGTTGTCATAATAAAACAAGAACAGTATTTAAAAGTACAGCACGGAACAAAATATTTCTCATTTACAACATGTGAAACCATAGGTCTGAAAGGGTAAATATCTGGTTTCTGGTGTTGTGTTGCGAATAAGACAATTTGTATTATGTGGTGTACTTAGGCTGGCAAAGTACTTGTTTCGTTACCACATCCAATAAGCTGCAGGTATTTCGTTCGACGTAAATTATATGAACCAGTTATGACGTAAAGCAGTAGCACGGTTTAATAAACAGTCACCCACAGGGAAGACATTGAACACAATAATTATGGTAGCGAACTTCCGCGTTTAAATATGGGGGGGGGGGAATAACTTAGTAAATCATTTCTGTAAATCAACTGAATCTTTTGCGAATATGTGCTGTTAGCAAGCTGAAACACTGACCGTAATAGCAACACACAGAAATAATTTCCTTAAATAAAAAGTACATAACCTTCTCCGCTGGCCGCACTGTTTGCCGAAACAACACACAGTAATCATTACCAATACAAATAGAAGAAGAAAAAATTGTCCTGTGACAGTTACGTCATTCGCGCCATTTACACACGTATGTTTAAATAAAATCACAACTCGCCAGTAACATACAGTGGCAAATCAATACCAGCAACAAGGCGAAAAACTGAATTATTGATCTGTCTGTAAACTGTAAGTTGTTAGTTTATCTCATTTGATCCAGGACAAGAACAACGTCACTCGGAAGATAATATGGCTCTCGTAAAACAGTTTGCTCGTACTCAAAGTGAAGAGATTTGGGCGGCTCTTAACATCGAGGTCTAATGAGCCTATGAGGGTAAAGTAAGGTGAATATGGAGCAGCGCCGGAATGTTATGGCGGGGGAAACGGGAGATCCCCGAGAAAACCCACAGACCAGAGCCACCGTCCGGCGCGATTCCCTCATGCGAAAATCCAGGAGCGGCCCGACCAGGCATCGAACCCGATTCGCCTAGGTTGGAAGCGAGTAGTCTGTCCACTTCACAATCGTGGCCCCCAACAAAACTTGAAAAATTACCCTCCACACAATATAGTGATTTTATAAACAATTGAACGTGTTATTTAAGTATAGCAAAATTTAATTGTTTTATTGAATTAATTTTTTTTTACCAAGTGACGACATTACCTTGCTATGTCAGGTAAAGTGACCACTAAATTTTATGACACGTGCTTTTAAAGCCTAATACATAATCTTTTAGTTGGATTACAGTAAACAAATTATAAATATACTACGTACGGAGATAAAATTTACAGTATTCATCACTTCCCTTACATCGGGCATGAACAAAACCACAGAAACTTTAATAAAACCAATAATTTGTATGACAACCAGCTCAAATGATCTTGGAACACTAACGGCTTCTATCCTAACTGTTTAAAAACCTCACCACCAGACCGCAGCACTCTCCAGCGGAGTAACAGCTGATGGCCACTCCACCCTGCTCTCCCCTGTCATACAAGCAGAGCTGTTGAAATTGTTCGGCTAACCGTAAAAGTGCTCCATCAGCCAAAACTCATCAGCAGTTTAGTTCTCAGCTCTAGGTGACCCCCTCGTTTCGCAATTACGCTAATATTTCCCGAGTTTTTCAGTCGTACGATCCTTTTCAAGAGACCATTTCGCCCTCACGATGGAAATACCGTGTTTTTGTTCTGCATTTTTTTTCCCCCTGATAAAACTGCTGATTACGTTTTCTTGTACTCCTATCACAATTAAAGGTAACAAATTTCACCAGTAAATTTTCATCGTGCGTTGTTCACTAATTGCAAAATTAAATCTTTTTTCTTTTGTGAATTTAATTGGCTATTTCATCAATTGTTCCATAATTGTACACAAACAACGGAAACTAGTTTTTTTTTTTTTTTTTACACTCATTCGAGGTTAACCAAACACCTTTATAATCAACCTTCGAAAATCTTTCCAGCATACTGTTATGAATCGTTCAACGTGGACAAGCCAAGCAAACTGAAGTGACGCGTCGGTGAACAGGAAAGGCGAAGAATACAAAACGCAATGCAACAATGTAAAACATAGCCCCAAAGNCTTTTTTTCACCCCAACGTGACACATTTTTCGGGGCAATTGCGCCACCTAGAAACCATATAACACCCGGCAACACTTTGTGCGGGGTATGTCTGTGGACCCACACCGAGAAGACCAACCCTCGAGATGCAGTTTGGCGTGCCGCTGGTCGCCTCCCGTCGTAACATTCAGCCTACGACAACGATACACACAAGTTAATCACACATTGTGTTTGAGTGGCTCAACAAGTCTTGGTCCTTCCTCGCCGATTGCTTATAGTGTGGATATTTCCGCGTAACTAAACTAAGGGCCTGCTCAGTCCTTCATATAACTCAGTTAAATGTACCGTAAGCCTTCCCTAGTCAAGAATATGTAAATATGACAATACGTTCGCGGTGAGTTATAAAAAATAGTTATACGACTTAACTGCGCATTTAAAGATAAATGTCTTAAATTTTTGGCCTGCGAAATAATTGCCTTTTTTACAGGAGAAACGTCTCGGAACCCAAAATTGTCGTATAAAATTTTTTTTTTTGATGGGTTTTAAATAATTTTAGGATGCTGAGTCCAAATATTCTGGGTGTACTAACATAACTCTTGGGGATTTTGAGATATTCAAAAAGTTTTAGGGTCGCTGATTTCGAAATAAAATGAACAAAAATTGTCAAGACTCGCAGTAAGAGTTATACAATATGGTTTCCACGATAGTCTCATGTAAAGTGATAATGGTGGAATTATCTTACATGTGTATATTGGGTATCAACACGCATACTTTTGAGGTGGGGAATACAAATGTAAGGTCGAAATGTCATCGCTAACGCGAAATTCAGCTGCACGCGCCAGAAAAATGGCGTCACTGGGCAGCAAAATGTAGAAACTCCGTTCGCCAATGAGCGCCCGGTATCCTACTCGCCAACCGGCGGCTTTCGCAGTGGGAGCCGGTTCTCACCGCAGTTTAACGTCTCAAATTACAGCGAGTATAATTTCCGTGGCTGAAAAGACCGACCGGGATATAAAGAGAGCACGAATTCGTTTCGTGAATGCTATTTCTCGGCGAAATTAAATGCGCAGAAACTACGCGAAAAAAAAAAAATTCGGAACGCGAGGTTACACGGCCTTCCAACAAGTCTCCTATTTACGCACATTACTATATCAAGNAAAAAAAAAAAATTCGGAACGCGAGGTTACACGGCCTTCCAACAAGTCTCCTATTTACGCACATTACTATATCAAGTCAGCGAGCGCGGAAAGTTGAAAAGGCGCATGATGCCTTTCGTTATTTATTTTAATGCAAACCTCGAGGACGGGAGCCCTTTTTTTTTCGCGCATTCGGCTTTTCACGGGACCGCGCACAAAGGTCCCGCTCCGCTGTGTCGCGGGTAGCAGTGGCGGGTCGCTCGCTGCTTTGCATTGAGAAACTGCGGTCCTTCGCGAGGGATAAGGAGAGCTGGCTGGGCCTTGCCGAGTGCTATAAAGACCCCACCCACACCCCTGCGGCAATGGTCCTTGAAGCGAGAGAGAGATGGACTATCGAGGGAGGGTGGGAGGCGATGGGGGTTGATAGCGGTGTTTCTCTTGCAGCTCCTGACGTCGCCGACAAGACTAAAGATTTATTCACATTTACGCCTATCACGCCAAGCAAACAGATCGGACAGAACCTATATAATTATTAGGGGCACCTATTTTTCGCGAATAGATTTCAGGACAAGGTGTGTCGAAACACTTTAGTCCAGAACAGCTTTGGTGATTGGATCATTCGGTTTGTTACGCGTATTACCTGTCTTTATTGGCTGAGTTACTGTTCGACATGTTAACTATCTGCACACGAATCACGATGGAGCAGTGCCGATGTTGCCGGATTGTGAGTGACCCGCTCAAATATGAAAACACCTTCTCATGCAGACAGCAACCAATGGCAATAGACAACAGCTGTTTGGGGCTTATTGTATTTAAGTCTACACTGTACTCAATTTTTTTCGAGAAAAATCACTATCTATATATACTCTTATATAATCTATTAGCTGTTTCTTCACTATTTTTGAAACCAACCTCAGAAAAATCATTNACTATCTATATATACTCTTATATAATCTATTAGCTGTTTCTTCACTATTTTTGAAACCAACCTCAGAAAAATCATTCCATGTATGATGTGTTTTGGTTGTTCCATAAATATGTTATGTATCACACTTCTGTTAACATAAAAGTATCTCATTTTTCCTTAAGTTCGACTTTTACTTATATTATATATCTAAATTATATTATTCCATGTATAATTAATGTGAATAAAAAAGGAGAAAATAGGTGTGTTGGTAATACCATTGAGAAAGATATACACCAGAGCGGCCATGGGTTAGGGAAAAGTCACACTATTTTTTATATTAGTTCTTGGGATGATTCAGAGGAGCGCTAGTGTTCTCCACTTGGAGTTAACAGGCAACATACTACGCAGTAGTCAGATTACCTCGCCACCCGTGCGGTGTTGCCAGTTCCCCAGCCGGCAAAAGTAGGTCATCAACCACATGTTCGTTCACGTTCTGCTAAATGCGAGCATGTCACAAGCGAGTTATACTCTTTCGTTGCAGCTGCGAATACCCAACTCATGATTTACTAGTAGCGACCATGGCATGTGTTTCGTTTATGTTGTAGAATTCTGTATTGGCTGAAATTTGCAGCTATATCAATTACTATTTGGTTTTGTTTACCTCTGCGAAAATGAATTATCATAAATATATAACGGTCATTGTTTTTAATTCTAATTTATTATTTTACAATAGTTTAGGTGCTCATGATAAAATACGAGTACTGTTAGCACTCACAATTACAAATTCGATATTAATCATGAATGATGTCATACATCATGATAGCGTTTTCATTCCGTTCTTATGTGAAAGGAAATTGACAGGAATTGATTGTTCACTAGTCGAGAAATATATACTAGTCGCATGAAGGTCTACAATGTGACTTAGTGTTTACAGTTTGGGGTTGTAATATACTACAAAGGTGACGGTTGGTACAAATAATAAGTACGTTAAATTTGTCGATTCGAGTGGCATTAAGGCTGTGTAAGAACATACGAATGCACTTAGGTATATAAGCATACTCCACTCGGCTCGATACTTGATACGTTCCGACAGGCATACATGTTTGCATCCGTTACAGCAACTAGCCAGCTGATAAGATTCTGAACAAGAATTTTGACGGAAAACAAATACTGAATCTGTGCTGGAACGTAGGCACGTAGATTTAAAATTATCAACCAATTAAGAGCTGTCGCTGAAGAGCGCATTATAATGAAAGTGTTGCTATTAATCAGTCATAGACGTTTTGTCAAGAAAGGAATGAATAAGTGATTGACGCAGTAAACGCAGTTATCTATAATGTATTATTAAAACTGGTAAAAACTAGAGGTTAATTTAAATTTAACACTAATAATGGTATGAATAAAAATTAATTTTGGAATTTTGATTTAACTTTCACACTCATCCATGCCTTGCCTTGTAAAAAAAATTGACGGTGTTCTCACTGCCCTGCACATTAAGTGTAAATTCATTGCCACGCCAGGTTTATAACATATTACGAAGAAAANTACGCCAGGTTTATAACAAATTACTAAGAAAACTGGTTATGTTTATCCCGACTCTTCTAGATCATTAAAGGTTAAAGAGTATATATACATCGTTAAAAACTTTTCTCAGTGGCTTTTTCGAAAGTTAATGCATCCATACCACTCTTTAGTAAAAGAGATATTAGGAATAAATATGANTTTTCTCAGTGGCTTTTTCGAAAGTTAATGCATCCATACCACTCTTTAGTAAAAGAGATATTAGGAATAAATATGAACTAAATTTAAATAGCTTTTCAAAATAGTAGCCTATGGGCTGTAAGGGTGCGAGACGTACACACATTCGTTTCCCCGAGTACGTGCGTATGTCATTTCCCGAGACATGTACCACATTTACGTACCTAGACGAATGCGAACGCTGTATGAGTGTGCATCTCATTAAGCAGAAAACCTTATGCATACTGCGAGAAAAGGACATTGATGATCATGTAAAAGGTTCAACACTAACACGCGATTTTTTTAAAGCGACAATACAATTGTCTCGCTAAGATCCATGTTTACAATAATGATATGCGGTTATTGTCCGAAAAGCTGGCAGCTATGTGTGTATACAGTTAAACGAAAGTAACACAGCACACCATTTTATATTATACACTGAAACCTTGAACTCTTAACAGTGCGATAAACGTTGACACTGAAGTTATTATCAGTAACGTTAACACTAACGAACGCATGAAAACTAGACATAATAAAGAGAGTCGCAATATTTTACTTCAGACTACATTACAAAATATAACTATTAGTACATTAAAAATAGGCTGAAAGCAATGACTAGGTGCGAATCGCTAATAGTTAAAATAAGTTTACAATAAAAAAAAGTATGCATTAAGAACTATGTAGTAAGCTCGCATCTGTCATACGGAAACACTTCTTCTGTATTTGCAGTTTCCAATCTATATATATAAATGCGAAAGTGTGTTTGGATGTTTGTCTGTCCCTCTTTCACGTCACAGCGGATAGACGTGAAATAAAAAATAGCGCTCGGGGTACAATGCTAGGTCAATGTAAGTTGTTAGTGTGGGACGAAAGCATAATGTCACACAAAAAAGCGATAGAGGGCCTATACCGAACTCTACAGATATACGAAACAATACAGGCATTATGGGAGGAATGGTTGTATTACTGGCTGGTGACTTCCGCCAAACTCTACCGGTGATTCAGAGGGACACACCTGCAGATGAATTCAAAGCCTGTCTCAAGTCGTCAAGCTTATGAGCAAATGTCAAAAGAAATTCAGCTTGACGACAAATATGAGAGTGCATCTGACGTTGATACAGGACATTATGCTGATACACTATCAAAAATTGGAGATGGGCTGTTAGAAGCAGATGCCGAGGGCTGTGTGTCACTAACGGGGGATTTTAGTAATTTGGTGCAGAGTGATACGGAACTGATTGCTCGCGTGGTTATAGTAACAAACTTATAGGGAGAAATAACGGTATTTGTTAGTAGACAGACACCGACCATAATCACAGAACAGAGCACTAACGACATCATTTTTTGGTGCTAGAATCGCTCTTTTACTTTCTTTGTAGATCTGGGTAAACGCTAGCTCTGAATTTTGTGGTTGTACCTTAAAAGGTTCGAAAATTACAGCCAACTATGCTTATAGGTATCACCCCCGACGACGAAAACGACTACAGGGGCAAGTATATCTTAAGCCCACCCATAAATGGTGAGACACGTGGGTAGTGCAGTTATCCTGCAGTGGCAGTGGTGGCTGTTGCCGATGCCCTCGCATGTGCCATTGTTGCACAGGTTCTTCTTGGTCACCCCTGTGATACACCAGTGCATGGACTTTATTTAAAAAAAAAACCTAAACAATAATTATGTAGTCCACGCGAGCGGAGCCGCGGGCACAGCTAGTCAATAATACATTGGTTCCCTCTCGTAAAATGTTCAATTTGTTGTCCTGCATCACAAGCTGTGCGTTGTCGGTGTTGTTTTTAACATACATCCTGTATACCTCACGTTCGCCCTCACGCAAAGCACAGCGGATGTAGTCGCCACTGGCTACGTCCGGAAGTCGCCTGTCAAACACACAGGAACCCAGCTGTCGCTCGTCTTGTCCTCTCAAACTAAACTATCGCCTCTGTACAATTGCTGACGAACAAGTCGGAACGTAGTTTCGGGGGATTTATTTCACATTTAATTTTCTTTACTTCGCAGGCAAAAAAAAACTGTGTTAACAACATTTATTTTTTGTATTACGTTTCTGCATTCCGTTTTCAGATACGCGAGAAACTTTCTTTCTTTATTACCCAGGTAGATAGTATAAGCGTATGAAATGTAGACACACGGAAACAATAATTATACATTTTTATTCTGTTTGCAACAATGTATAGTACTTTTTTCCTTCACATTCGGCTGTTGAGTTAAGGCTATGTGCACTGAGAATGCCTTCAAAATGAAAACGTGATGGTTATGAATATTAACATACTCTACACAAATGTAAATAATAATATGTTGGACAAATATGAATTTTTTGTAACGTCGTGAAAATAAGACATCAGCATAATTTTAATGATATGTTTATTTATATGTTCTTAAGACTTAATCTTATTTTCATGTATGTTATTTTTGTTGCAAATAGTAATTATGTTATTTATTATGTTAATTAACAGCTCAGATATTTTTTCAGATCTATTTTTATTAGCAACTTAAGTCTTTCCTGTTTACTTAATGTTGGTTTATTTACAAAGGCTTTAGTTACTGAGCAGGTTATTAATCCGTTGCCATAGCAACTGAGTAGCATGATGAATAATTTTGCCCCTAGCGCTCTCGTAATTGGTTGGGTTATTGAAAAGTGTTGGATACCAAAAAAAATATTTATTTTATAATTCTACCAAACATTGTTTAACTTGTATGCATTGTATGTGATGGCATTTTCCATTAATAAAAAAAAATGTATCTTGATATTTTAAAAAATAATTTAATGTTAGATCCAAATGTTTTTGCTTTGCTGCAGCCATAATAAAAAATACAAACTAATTTATACAAATGAAAATATTTACAATGTAATCATAAAATAAAAGTTTATGAATTTTAAAAAAATGTTCAAAATATGCAAAAAATTGTTTATATTGAACTTTTTTTCATAGGTATAGCCTGTTATTTGTTGATTACTCGTGTCACGCGGTAGCCCAAGGCATTAGTTTACTTAATTTTTTTTTTCATTTTTAAAACTTAGTATTTGTTATTATGGCTGCAACAAAACAGAAAATTTTTGGATTTGACATAAAATTATTTTTAAAATATAAATGGTAAAAATTTTTTATTCCAGGAAAATGGCATTNAAAATTTTTGGATTTGACATAAAATTATTTTTAAAATATAAATGGTAAAAATTTTTTATTCCAGGAAAATGGCATTGCATACAATGCGTACAAGTTGAACAATGTTTGATACAAATATAAAATTGTTAATTTTTTTGTATCCAGCTGCCTTANGCATACAATGCGTACAAGTTGAACAATGTTTGATACAAATATAAAATTGTTAATTTTTTTGTATCCAGCTGCCTTACTTGAAGTTTGTTGAAGAGTTTAAGCCATCTCTATTTTTTTTTTTCAACGGCAGGACGCTGACCCGCGTGGGTTCAGCTTGTAGGGTTCAAATGAGAGTTTAGTCGATATTTTCCGAGCTCGCACCTTTATACAGGCCGTCTTCGTTGGAGACGAAGACGCGCGAGCCGTTAAAGCAGGCTTGCAAGGTCGCNAGCTCGCACCTTTATACAGGCCGTCTTCGTTGGAGACGAAGACGCGCGAGCCGTTAAAGCAGGCTTGCAAGGTCGCCGGCCGCGTTAATACTGTCTAACTTACACGTCCTCGTTAAAGTGCTTCGGACCGTATATATAGGCTATTCGCGGTCAACTGAGCACTTTTTGAGGCCCTCTCATTTGGAATAATAGTCAATAAATATATTTTACTGTAGCCTTAGACGTTTACTTCTGAGTCCGGTGAGATACATACGCTGTTTATTACCCACACGGCAATATTTATCTATAAAAAAAAGTGGTGGGGGGATAAAAAGTGGCCGATAGGAAAAAATTAACTAGGGCCTCGAAAGTGCTCACTTTACCGTGAACAACGTATATAGGCCCGGGAGCGTAACTCAGGGAAGCCTTCAAACAGATGTCCTGCGGTCAGGAGAATGCCTTAACCTAGAATAAGATCTACCAGATCGCCCAGAAGCCAGAACTTTCAGATTCTCGACGTATTCATTTTAAAAGCTAAGCCATCAAATTGTTATTTTTTTTTTTTTTTTTAAAGCAGAGATGCCATTAAGATTTTCTTAGAACATTTTATAAACGCTGTCTGAAATTTAAGTTGAGCTGTTTCCTACAAGATTTACACTACGGATGCCCTGGCATAAGTTTAATGCACAAACATCAGCTAGTTTTGAGAAGAAACATTAAAATTATTTTTTAAGTTTCAATTTATTTTGTCAGACTTGTGTTGCTGAGGTCACTAATTTTATACTTATTTTACATTATTTTTCTTAATTTTGTAATTTGAAGCCACTCATTCTTTCTGAAATAATTATAATTTTTCATTTGCTTACAATTTTCAATTTTTATTTGCAAGTATTTGCCTCAAATATTTCAAATTAAATATTATTTTTTTAACGTATTTGCATCGTTCTGTTTTTAGTAGTCAGTTGATATTTCCTAGAGTTATCCCTGTGTGTTGTGTATTTTATCTGTTATTTGCACTACATGAGTGAGTGAAGAGATTTGGGAGGCTCTTAACATCGAGGTCTTGAGAGCCGACGAGGGTGAAGCGAGGTGAGAATGGAGCAGCGCCGGAATGAAAGGGCGGGGGAAACGGGATCCCCGAGAAAACCTACCGAAAAGCGGCATCGTCCGGCACGATTCCCACATGCGAAATTCCGGGGGCAACCTCGGCGGGAATCGAACCCGGTTCGCCTATGTGGGAGACGGGTAGTCTAACCACTACACCACCGCGGCCCCAATTTTGCACTACATGATCCAGTCTCCCGGCGAGAGCGCAGTCTGCATGTAAGTAAGGGTAAAAGTGTGCATCATGTACGCTTGTTTTCTCTCAACCATTCTTGAGTCAGGCATTCAAACTCACTAGACTGTACAGAAAAGTCAGTTTTCAGTGATTTTTCATCACACACATCAAGGTTACAACAGCATTGTTACATTACACCATTAAATAATTTGTCTGGTTATTCCACCAAAACCGAGCGAGGTGGCGCAGTGGTAACAACTCACTGGACTCGCATTCTGGAGGACCCGGGTTCGATTCCTGGTCCTGCGAACCTGATTTCTGTTTCCATGGTTTCCCGAAATCACTCCAGGTGAATGCTGGGATTGGTCCCTAACAAAGGCCATGACCAATTCCTTTCCATTCCTTCCCCAATCCCTCTTCCATGAGAAACTTTCCCCGTCTCTAATGACGTCACTGTCGACGGGACGTTAAGCCTGCCTAACTGCCTAACTACCTACC